>JAKOGI010004596.1:17500-23615 GCA_029747015.1 Carnegiea gigantea
GCATGTAAAGTTTACTCGAAGTTATTAAACAATCATGAGTAAACTAATTGCACATATAATGATTCTAAGCACTTATAGTTTACTTCGAAGTTATTGAACGATTATAAATTAACTAAACGTTCGTACGTCAATTCTAAACATTTATAATTCATTTCGAAGTCAATAAATGATTATGAATTAACTAAGCAGAGATACATCAATTCTAAACCTTCATAAGTCATTTCGAACTAACTTTCCCGGCATGTATAAATTTACCATATTCGAATCGATTCTAAAAATATATAATCCATTTCAAACTAACTTTTCAAGCATGCATAAACTTAACATATTCGAATCGATTCTAAACATATATAATCCATTTCGAACTAACTTTTCAAGCATGTATAAACTTACCATATTCGAATCGATTCTAAACATATATAATCCATTTCGAACTAACTTTTCAAGCATGTATAAACTTAATATATTCGAATCGATTCTAAACATGCATAGTTTCTCATCACATAATCCATGAAATTAACTAAACCTAAGCTGACATAAATCATCGTTTAGGTTAAAATGTTTCGAAATTAATACCAATTTAGGAGGCGAGGAAGACCCACCTAGACTCCAAGCTACCGACTCGTTCGAAGCGCTTTCAAGCTCGATTTTGATGCTGGAAAACCTCAATCCTTGACCCAAATAGTCCCAAACGCACGCCTAGTAACCCTAGCTCGAATGACTCGGTTGGACCGAACCCTAGCTTTTGAATTTGGGGTTTTTGTGCATGGCTTGGGTCGAATTCGACCCTCAATTTATAGGGGAGGTCGCTTTCTGGGTGTTTGGCCGAATTCCGGCATGTTTTCGCCGCCCAGGGCTGACCACTATGCGGTTGGGGTTGCTCTGATTCGTGGTGAAATCGTGGAGGAAAGAGAGTGGAGGAGTTGGTGGTGGTGTTGGCTGCGCACAGGGACCACCGTGGTCCCTCCCTGGTTCGCCGGCGACGCGCGCGACGGTGGTGGCAGGCCGGTGGTTCTCTGCATTTCGCGTGAGGGAGAAGGAGAAGAGGAGAAGCAGAGGAGAGAGAGGAGGTCGGGGTGTTAGGGTCTAAGGCCCGAAAAGCCCCCCCTTTACACTATTTCTCTTTTTCCCTTTTTTTTTGTACTCAATTGGTACAACGGCTAGGCTCCTGATCTCGAATGTGTTATCGATCAGTCTAAGCTCGGGTTGAAGGGTCTTAAAGTCGGCGTCCTAATTAGATTTGGAAAGCGACTAAATAAATCGAAAATGATCTTGAAGGCTTGGGTTAGCACCAGCTCAAAAATTTTCTGAATAATCGACGACAATATCAATAATATAAATATTGACAAAATACTCTTTTTAATAAAATTATCGTTCACATAAGCACGCCGATAATAATTCAGCTCGTAAAGATAATAAGAATACGATTTTAATAACGTAAAAGGTAAGACAGTCCGGTTAACTTAAAACAAGAAAGGCGGGTCTTGCACTCTTCCCCCCTTAAAAGAATTTCGTCCTCGAAATTCTAAACCTATGTTCGGTCTTTCCTAGAATGTATGCATGCAACTGCGATCTACACGGTATGTTTCCAAAAGGTTTCATTTTGCAAACACTACTTCTTTTAAATCAAAAGGAAATGGCTTATGGTATCCAGTCTCCTCCTCGCCAGTCCTCTTCAAGCGTGTACTCACTCTATTTAGGCGCCGAGAGCAAATCGCATTGAAGAGGGGCAAATGAGTTGGCATGGACAACCATATTGAGTTTGTTTGGAAAATGAAATATAGATTTGTGGTAATCTAGACTCAGTTCGCATGGCAAGCAACAACTCTATGCATATGCACTTATAAGTGGGCATCTAAAGGTATGACAATTGGGACAATGACATCTTAAGGTCATTCACTAGCAGTTTCATTCTAAAACATGGATTCAAGTCACTTTTGGGACCACAATGACTAACATGGAGACTCCTATAACTCATTTAGAATATTAAAAATTTCAGATAGCACCACATAGTACCATTTAAGCATAATAGCATCACATAGCATCATTTAAGTATAATAGCATGACATAGTATAGCATAGTATCAGCAATTCAGCATTCTCAAGTTTAGGAATTGGAGATAACATGAAACCGGTTGATATACATATAGTAAGCAATTCACAAAATGAAAGCATGTATGATTGACATTCCGATGTTCTTACACCATTTCCAGCTAACTTATGGGCCTTACATTCATGATAACTTAGACAGAGCATGTCAAGGTCATATGAAGGGGTTAACTTCATCAGGTTCGTTCTAAAACATGAAGATATTAGGTCAATCTAAGGTTAAATCATTTACGAGAAGTTACCACGTCATAATAGGATAGCAGAGACATCAAATTACATCACAGGGACAACGAAGGAACTCAGAGTAACACTTGAATTCACATTGACATCACATAGGGGTTAATAACGGAGCACTAAAGATCAAAAATCACGAATTAACATAAACTAGCGTATCATGTCGATAAGAATAACTTTGAGATGGAAATGCTAAGGCATAATGTAAGTCGATGGTTTTGATGGTGGGGAGACTTTCCCTAAGGTCTCTACTTGGAACTGATTGTCTCTTAAGTCATAGATTCATACAAATGAGGGGTTATGCGCATCCAATAGCTTTAATGTTTGATTCATTGCAAGAATATGCAAGTGCAGGCTTCTAAGGTCGTCTCATCATGCTCTAGATATGTGTGTATGCAGTTATTCAGCTATAATATAGAATCATAGAATTCACGGAATGCAGATAACGTGTCAGAGGTCATGTTATGCCCTTATTTACAAAACTTAAATAATTGGCTAATCAAGCCACATGCCAAGCCAACTTAAGTCAATCAAATACCAAGATACGCATTTACTAAGCCAATCATTCATAGGATACTTCAAAACTGCCCATGATGACATGACCCTGAGTATTCTACTGTGCTACTTTCTTACACATGAGATATATACTCTATACACGTGATTCATGTAAATATAGCTCTATTGTCATCTAATCACGCATTACATACATCGAGTTCAACCAGTCCAATTATAACACGAGAAAACAGTATTGATGGGTTATACATAACGATTCAAGAGTCATGTCGTGTAACTAACTGCACAAAGTCAAATTGTTCTATCTAATACAGTTACATGTTTAATCAAATTCAAGCAAGCAGTTGCCGAAACTCATTTTGTTGGTATTTGATCACAAACGCCGATGGCCTTATAGGTACGCGTTAAGGTCTTATGAGGTACACCTGTCTCAAAGGTGATCATAGGAGTCCTACTGCTTATGTCACTCACCTTGGTAGGGATTGTTTACTACATACAATTCCAATGTCTGCCAGGTTCTTTCTCCCTTATGCTTTCTAGGTATATCCGGGTTCATTCTAACTAAAACATCGTCACCGCATTCCCAAATGGCAATTTGTATAATTGAAAGCAAGTAATGCACTGTTTAGGCAACAATGGCAAAGAAGGAGGACGATAGGTACACTTATGCAATGCTCAACGAGGTCCTACCACAAGCACATAGTCTTCAAGCAGGCAAACAAAAGTAGCCCCTACTATACTCAGGGAATTCAGAATTCAAAAATGGAAGATATCATTTAGTAGGATTATAAATTATAGCAACCGATCTCGACACGTATAGTACAATGGCATGTACTTGGACACCTAAGCTCGTTCATCCTAGCTAAAGAATGTAAACTAAAACTTGACTCGATAGCAAAAAAGACATTAACATTTCAAAACTTTGGATTTCAAAGGTGAAAAATAGGTTATCTGTTTTGAACTTCTTCTCTACCAACCTTTGAGCACGTTTGCTCACTCCATTATGGGGCTCGAGGAGCAAATCGTACTTCAGGGGCAAAGATGAGCTTAAAGAAAGATTTTTCAACCATACGAGTTTAAATCAATGTGCTTAAACTATTGATCGTCTTATTAGAGTGCACGAAGAAAACATTTATCATTCAAAACATCACTTAGCTCACATGAGAACACGGAAGTGAATTGGGTTCACATCCTAACACACGGCTCACATTTTATTCGATCGGTTTACCCGAATCGCATAAAAGTCAATTAATGAAGTCAATTAGCACATTAGGAACATATTATACCAATGGAGCACCCACAACTTCACCTCGATGTGGGGAGCTATCTGACTCCTATACTTACGCCCAACTCATCATTTTTACTCAATCGACCTTCTCGAGCCATACATAACTAGTTAAGTGCAGCAACGATCATACAAAGCTCACATTTGCACACAAAGCACAACATATGTCACATCACCGCAAAGTGTTCCTAAGGGACTATATGAAATGCAAGACTCAGGCCGCGGCCTATGGTCGTAGGATCTTTGCTCTGATACCATCAATGTAACACTCGCAGCCCCTAGGGCCGGAAGCGTTACATTTTCTTAACATTTTACGTAAATTTCTGGGGCGAAATGGATAGAGTTTCCTCTAAAAACTGACCGTTTCCAGGCTAAAAGCCTTATAATAAGTCCTTGTAATCAATGGAAGTGCAAAACATTTAAAAGAAACTCAACTGCCATACGCCGGAGTTCATAACTCAACGAATCACCTGCTTGGAGTACACTAAACAGAATAGTTCATTAATACAGGAAAAGTAAATGATACAACTCAATGGTCTACACAACTGGAGTACCAGGGTTTATATCCCAAAACCCAGCTAATTTTGAGTAAAGACATTTAACCAATCAGATGGTTGGCTCACACGGCCATATAAAGCGACTCAAAAATAATATGCATTATATGCGCTAGACAACGTAGTTTACAACAATTACAAACTAGGAATACGTTATATTACATCGTTAAACTCATGAATCTACTTCTATATAGCACACATAACTCTTTTTCAGTCAAGGGTAAACTTTAACTCTGCATAAGTGGCTTGACTTTCACCTGTCACAAAGAAAACCTAGGGAAAGGGGAAAGAGTAGTGCGATGAGCAACCACACGCTCAGTGAGTGTCCCCCAACCCCCTTAAAACCAAAACCATTGCAGGCAATAATATCTTTACTAGTCACATATCACGTATCCATACTTTACTATCATATTAGGCATTCCTAAGATTCTTATGGAAATATCACTAGCCATAAACTTCACTTTAAGCACTCAAACACATTTCTAGGTCTCTAAATGACCAAACTTCTTTACTAGCAAACACTCGGGCATGTAAATAGGCAACAGAGACAATGAATTGAACTTTCTTTCACAAATAAAGCATATTCAAACTTATAGACTTGATGCATTACAAAGATATGGCCATGCTTTACTTAGAGTTTCATTCATACTGCACTTAGATTATGAATAACAATATATGCACAAACATATTTCTTTCTTTTTGTGAAATCTCATTCACATTTCATTAATAAGAAAACACAGAACATGCACGTGTCATACACAGGAAGCTTTCTTTCTTTCCACTGAAAATACTTCATTTAGCCTCTAGAGGCTCATAAAACTCTTCTTTTAGCCTCTTGAGGCTCATATTCTTTAAATGAATTTCTTTCATCTTGGTCTCATAATGACCCTTAAAAACTTTCTTTCTGAAATACTTAAGAAGGCAAAACGCCGACTGCTTTTCTTATTTAATAAGAAACTACTCTGGGCATAAGATTATCTTAAAGTGCTGGTTGGGAGAGATCCACACTCAATCCCAGTGAGGTTAACTCACACTAAGCTCTTACTCTGGGGATGGCAAATAACTTTGGACCTTTACCCTCGTTAGGGTCTCTAGGGATTATTCCCTAGGGTAGGGATTCCCCCGTTCAAGTAGGTTCACTCCCATCTATTGTCCCTAAGCACTTATCTTAGCCATTTAAACTGGTCATAACGACTAATAAGTTTGCTGCTTCTCACAGCGAAATCCTTTATTATACAACTCACGCCTTTGTAAAACTCTTTAGAGATTCCCCCTTCAAGCAGGTTCACTCCCAAAACCGTATTCTTTTAGTTAAAATAGGCCATCATGCATTAATAATTATGGCTACTGTTATTTTAAAACATAAAATCCTTCTTTGAAAAACTCACCCTTATGCATATAATGTAACTTGAGGACATGGA
>JAKOGI010004597.1:0-23607 GCA_029747015.1 Carnegiea gigantea
CACACATATATGCATGCATATATACATACATATACATATATGTATATATATATATATATATATATATATATATATATATATATATATATATATATATATATATATATATATATATATATATATATATATATATATAATGTATATATATATATATATATATATATATATATATATATATATATATATATATATATATTATATATATCTATATATATATATATATATATATATATATATATATATATATATATATATATATATATATATATATATATATATATATATATATATATATATATGCATGCATACATACCTGCATATATATAATATGCACACACAGACAGACGCATATATATATATATATATATATATATATATATATATATATATATATATATATATAGACATATGTGTATATATATATATATATATATATATATATATATATATATATATATATATTTACATATATATATATATATATATATATATATATATATATATATATATATATATATATATATATATATATATATATATATATATATACATACATATATATATATATATATATATATATATATATATATATATATATATATATATGTATCTATGTATATATATGTATATATATCTATGTATATAATATATATATAATATATATATATGTATATATATATGTAAGGGCCATGCTTTCATGCTATTACTGACTAACTGTTTAGTTGCTGATTTTACCAGTTGCTTTTAATTTGTTATCCGACGAAAGTATTAAATCGACCGTGTGAGTTTTTAACGACTAGTTTCAATAAAAGGGACGATTATTTGACTAATGTTATCATTGACGCTACTTATTTATAAAATTATTGAAGCAACGCTAAACCGAGTTTTTTATAATTGTTTTTCATTTTACTTGGTTGAATCCCAAAATTTAAACTGAAATGTTGATTTTGGGTCGTTTTGATTCGGGTTTAGCCTAACCTTTAGCAAGTGCGGGATCGGGATTCAGTTGAATGAAGTTAATTGAGTTTAAAAAAAAATAAACAGAAAGGGAAGGGGGCACGTTATCGGGGGACAGAGAACCTGACCCCCCTCCCCTTCCTCTCTCTCTCTGCTACGCTCTCGCTCTCTCTCTCTGCTACGCTCTCGCTCTCTCTCTCTCTCGGGCCACCGTTCGCCGCCTGGCGTCACCGCCGGCCGTCATTTGTCGCCGGCGAGAGGAGGAGCTGTCTGGCCTCACCCACGCGTCGCCAGCCACCCAACCACTGCCAGTTTTCCTTCCCCCACATCACACGAACGAATCAGCTCTCCAACCACGCGTCTAATGCCTAAAAACCACCACCCACGTGCCGGATTCTGGCGAGCCACGACCCTCTCCACCTGCTCTATAAATCTGGGGGTCGAATAGACAACCCCAAACCGCGACCAAATCGAAGCTAGGGTTTCGAGTTCTGGGTATAGCTGAACCAAGGACGAATTCAAAAGGGTTTGGGCGTGAATTACTGCCAATTGAGTGGGTAATTAAGCAGTTTCAGGTTAGTGATTCTCCTCTCCTAAACTGTTGTTGTTATTTTCAAGTATGATTTCAGCAGAATGATGTTGCATGTCAGATTAAGGTTAGCTTAAGTAGTCAGAAATGCCAGGGATTGATTGAAAATGCGATGCCTGGTAATTTCAAGCCTATTTATGCACGCCCAGACCGTACCCACAGACCTTGCTCACTGCCGTCAGTATGCATGTTTCGAATCAGTAAACTTTCAGCTTAGAAATGCACAGGAATTGTTATAGGCTGTAACCGTACCTTCAATAATACCTGAATTGATGCATGTGCAAACTCGCTGCTTGATAATAACTCGAATCATGTTATGCTAAAAGGACTTAAATAGGCTTGAAATGTAATTCCGAGGCAATGAATGACTCTTCGAATCGATACGTGTTAGTTCGTGCTTGAAAAATGACTTCAAAATGAATTATGCCTAATTAATGAGTTAATGTTTAAAACGGAATCAAAATCGAAGTTAATTTAACGTATTTAGCTTCGATTCGAGTTAATGAGTTAATGTTTAAAAGGGAATTAAAATCGAAGTTAATTTAAAGTATTTAGCTTCGATTCGAGTTAATGAGTTAATGTTTAAAACGGAATTAAAATCGAAGTTAGTTTAACGTGTTTAGCTTCCATTCGAATTGGACTAGCTAATGTATTATGTGTGTAAACGAAATAAATTCGAACTCTTTTTAGTACATTCATGCTTAGGGAAAATTACTTCGAAATGCAACGTTTATGTTTAGCATGGAATTATGTTTGATTTACTGAATAAAGTATTGTCGAATTATGAATAAATGTGGCTATTTATAACGCTTCGCTGAATGATGCTGGTTGCTCAGGTAAGGGCCTAAACTCCCCTCTCTTTTACATAAGTTAATATGATAATATGATGTGATTAATAAATCGATGAATCGAGTTGGTAGTTGGGTGGTTTGAGGAAGAAAATTATGAACGTTCGAGGTTTTGTGGTACGATGCAAGTGAGGAGGGAGACTGGGTTGTGAAATTACCGCAATCGTGTGGATTGCGAGTCCATGTGTGGCTCATTATGTTGAAATGATTACGAAGTGTTTAAATGTGATATGTGTATTCCCTTTTCCCTGTATGTTTAAAATGTAACATGTGTATGGAAGGGTGATGATTTAGCAAATGGCTCTTCATGTGTTTTAAATGAATAATAGCCATGTCTAGTAATGAGCTATGGCCTGTTTTAGCTATTCAAATAGTGTTTGGGAGGAATCCCTAAAACGTTTTTAACAAAAGGGAGATGAGAATTATACGTTGAATGATTTTATTGTTTGAAACGGAAAATTACTAGTCGTTATGACCATACGCTTTCCTTGGCTAAGATAATGTGCTGTGGACACTATGTTATGAATGATGACTGCCTAGGGCTTACGTCCTGGTACTAGGAAACCCTAGAAGACCCTGACGAGGGTAATGGTCCAATATATTTATGTAGCCATCCCGGGAGTAAGTGCTTATGTGTGAGCGTTAGGTCTCACTATGGGGTTCAAGAATAGATCTCACCCACTCAGCACCCTGTAATGATCTTATGCCACAAGTATTTTCCTTACGAATGAGGAACACGGTTGGCAATTGCTGTCTTAAACGTTTTATGAAAAGAAAGGTTGAAGGCCATCTAATGGTCGATTGAAAGAAAGATGAGCAGTTTCTACGAGTCGTAATACGATATGAATGAAAATGCTTTGTTTTATGTGATCTCAAGTAATGTATGGTCAAGTTCTCATGTTTGCTTCAGATAGTTACGTTTACATCAAGTCATTATGTGGCGTTAAGTAACTATATGTTCGAAAGTGCATATTGAATGAATGAGTACTAATGCATCACACATTCATGTCTTATGGTGTCTTTCCAAGTAGTAAATCCTTAACATGCCAACATTCTTTGCATTAAGAACACCTTGTGTTAATAATATGGTCAAGTGCCCCTAATGCGTATCACATAGCTCATCGCAACTTGAAAGCCATGTGAATGTTAACGAATGAATACTAGAGGTCATAGTACTTGTAAAAGGTTTGCTTTAGGAAGTGGAGGGGGCACTCATTGAGCACGTAGTGACTCACTCCATTTCCTTTCCTTTTTTTCCCCCTCCCAGGTAATGAATGAAAGCTTATGCTTGCTACTTGCTTACGGGCAACCAGTCTTCAAGGATGTGTTCCCATGCTGTTGTGTGATGAAGCTGCCATTTCCTCCTTTTGATTGATGTAATGTAAATGGCAAACATGTAGCTGGCTCTAGTCTAGCCGCAAACCTTGTAACTATCTGTATGGCTGTTGTAAGGGCATAAGCCCTAGTCCCGGGGGTGTGCCCCGTGGAGGACTCTTGTTTTATGTAAATTAACTAGTATAATGTCTCCAGGTACCCCTCGGCTTGCGTCAAAATTTTGTAAACGTCGCAGTTTTAGGCAGAACTCTTGCAGTTTCGTCCCGGGAATCCCTTAGCCAACCTAGGGTTAGGTGACCATATCAGGAGATCGGCAGTCACGACAGCCTTAGGGGTCTCCCTTGGGGGATCCTGGCGGTGTAACGTCCCACTGGGATAGAGGGGTGTTACATTAGGTGGTATCAGAGCCATAGGTTGCATGTGCATATAGATGTGACCTTAGGTGTACCAATGTGTGAAGGTATGTGTTTTAAAGTGTTTACTTGAGCTTACTATGTGCTTATTTTGCATACTTATGTGCGCAAACTAGAACATAGTTTAGGACTCCCAAACAAATACGTGCTTGATGATGTCATTCCTAACCCAGCGTGGTGATGTAGGATGGTGTTTAGTATTGATGATTTTGAGTATCTACCCTTCTGGTTAGCTGCATGGAATGCAGTCATATTTTGGGAAGCAATGATTAAGAGCAACCAGTGGAGACTCACACGAGTTACACAGAACCATTGGACTTACAAGTTCATCAGAGCGATGCTATATACGGGAAGGTGGGCCGAAGTCACTTCTATTCTCCGTCTCTACCATGTACATAAGGGAGCTTATACACCATTCACTTTTAGAGGGTTGGTGGACTTCCTAATATTAGCAGAAGGGCAATTGGATTCCTTAGGAAGTACCCCTTTAGGAAGGAGCGATGCCGCCATGCAACTGATCAACACGGCTTTAATTGCTCCTGCCGCTACCCAACAACTACCAATCACAATAGCAGAGAGAAATCAGATCGAACATCGTCAAATAAGACTTTTGTTCGCAGGAAATCCTTAGGCAAGACGATACAAGCGAGTGGCCACTCTGTAGGCACGATAGATAGATTCCTTCGGTGCACAATACCCCCGGGGCTGGCAGGCCACAATGTTGAGAATGAAAGAACTGGTGGATGGGATGCCTGATGTGGAATACTCTCCACCCTTCGTGTTATGGAACCTGCTAGCCCCAGTGGAGTCAGAGGGCTTGAATGAACCAGTAGTAGATGATCCTCCTGAGGAGGGTTCCTCAGGTGGTAATTAGGGTTGTATGTGGCCTGGAGTCGCCAATGTGTGCACTATTTTTAAATAAAATCGAGCTAGTGTACGCTTGTAAATATATAAATGTAGGCGGGGGTATCACCCCTGTTGCCGTATACAATGTAAATGCTTGTTATAATGAGGAAAAAGAGATGTTTGTGCAACCTGAGTAGGGTCGCACTAATGCTACGCAATTTATAAATGCTATTTGATGTTGTACTATACTTTTAACTGTCTTTGATAATCTATTTTCATATAAAACTAAGCAACTTTGCATGAACAGCTGCGTAGCAATGCCTCCCCGCAGAGAATAGATGGCGGAGCCAACCGCCTTAGAGATGATTTGCCAATTCAATAAATTGAAGCCACCCAAGTTTGGGGGCAGGACGGGACGGATCCTCTCGCTTACGAAGAATGGTTGAGGCGAATGGAAAACCTATTTGAAGTAATGGACTGTCCTGAAGGTTCCAAGGTGCGCCTCACCACCCATCAGTTCGAAAAGGAAGCTGAGTTCTGGTGGGGAACGGTGAAACCCCGGGCCGGGGAACCGGCTCTAACTTGGGAACAGTTGAAGGCTCTAATGGACGCCCAGTATTACCCCCGAGACATGAAGAGAGCAAAAGAGAAAGAATTCCTGCGTCTGAAACAAGGACAAATGAGTGTGGTTGAGTACGCTACAAAGTTCAATGAATTGAGCCGCTTTGCACCTAACCAGGTCGCAACAGAAGAAATGAAAATGGATGATAGCAGGCCACGTTTTCACCAGTTTCCAAGAGATGTACCAACGGGCGGTGAAAATAGCCCGGGTTATAGAGGAAACCGAAGTTGAAAGCCGACAATCGAGCCAAGTCAAGAGAAAATTTGGTCCAGGTGGATCAAATGATTCGAGGAACAAGAGATTTAGGGACTTTAACATCGCAAGAAACCAGGGTCAAGCCAAGCAAGTTGCAACAGGACCAACTGTAGGACCTTGCAACCAATGTGGGCGCCTGCACTCTGGCTTATGTAGATTCGGCACAGGAGAATGTCATGGATGCGGCGCTACGGACCATAAGATTGCTGATTGCCCGAAAAGGGCGTGGAACCGGCAGAGAAGCACACAACGTTCAAACACGGGGGCTAATCCTATCATACAAAGAGGTCGTCCTCCCATGAATACAGCCACAGAAGGCCAACGAAGGGGAAAAAGGCCACAGGCAGGTGGCCGCGTGTTTTGCTTAGAAGGAGACGAGGTTGAGGACCCCATTAACACTGTCTCAGGTACTCTCCCCATCAATCATCTTTATGCTCATGTTTTGTTTGATTCGGGTGCCACACATTCTTTTGTAAATCCCATCTTCGTAAAGAAACTCGCTAACAAGCCTGACGAGATGAATGTGTAACTACATGTAACCACTCCTTTGGGCTTTACCTATTACACTGATGTTATTTTCAAAAACTGTGCCATTCACTTAGAAGGGAGAATCCTTCCTGCGAACTTAGTACAGTTAGACATACAAGGTTGGGATGTTATTCTAGGAATGGATTGGTTAACCACGCATAAAGTGACCATTGACTGTGAAAAGAAACTGGTTACCTTTTCGACCCCGGACGGAGAAAGGATAACCTACAAGAGAAGTGGCCCCCAGGTGATCACTCCAATCATATCTGCTATGCAAGCATTCAAAATGTTGAAGAAAGGATGTCAGGGCTATTTGTGTGCAATTGAGGTCGCAGAACTAAAGGAACTGGACTTAAGTGAGATTCCGATAGCGAGGGAATTTCCACAGGTGTTTCGAGAGGTACCGGGGCTACCACCCGACAGAGAAATCGAATTCACCATTGAACTAGTACCTGGAACTGCCCTAATATCCAAGGCACCTTATCGAATGGCACTTGCGGAATTGGCAGAGTTGAAAACTTAGTTGCAAGAGTTACTAGATAAGGGGTTAATTCAGCCTAGTGTTTCACCCTGGGGAGCACCAGTACTATTTGTGAAGAAGAAAGATGGGAATTTGAGATTATGTATCGACTATCGAGAACTAAATAAGGTAACGGTCAAGAATAAATACCCACTTCCTCGAATTGATGACCTGTTTGATCAGTTGGCTGGTGCTTCGGTGTTCTCCAAGATTGATTTGAGATCGGGGTACCATCAATTAAAGATCAAGAAGGAGGACGTGCCTAAAACCGCTTTTCGCACTCGATATGGGCATTACGAGTTCTTGGTATTGCCATTTGGGTTAATGAACGCTCCTGCCTTCTTTATGGACTTGATAAACAGAGTCCTTAGGCCCTTTCTAGATAAATTTGTAGTGGTGTTCATCGATGATATCTTGGTATACTCCAAGACTAGGGAAGAGCATGCAAACCACTTGCGAATGGTGCTGAAAACCCTAGAGGAGCACAAATTATATGCCAAACTTAAAAAAATGTGAGTTCTGGTTAGAAAGGGTGCAATTTCTGGGACACATAGTAACCAAAGATGGCATCTCGGTGGACTCGGCAAAGGTAGAGGCCATCTAAACTGGCCAAGACCAACAAACGTCTCCGAAGTGCGAAGCTTCTTAGGTATAGCTGGCTACTATCGAAGGTTTGTAGAAGGATTTTCAAAACTAGCCTTACCTATTACCAAACTACTTCGGAAGACCACTAAATCTGAATGGACCCCAGAGTGTGAAGATAGCTTTCAGGGGCTAAAGAAACGTTTGGTATCTGCACCAATATTGGCAATACCTGAAGGCAATGAAGGATTTGTAATCTACAGTGATGCGTCCAAGAAGGGACTGGGCTGTGTATTAATGCAGAAGGACAGAGTTATTACTTATGCCTCTCGCCAATTGAAGCCCTACGAAGAGAATTATCCAACACATGATCTAGAATTGGCCGCGGTTGTGTTTGCCTTAAACTGGAGACATTATCTCTATGGAGTAAGGTGTGAAGTATACACTGACCACAAGAGCTTGAAATACATCTTTACTCAAAAAGAGTTAAACATGAGACAAAGAAGATGGCTAGAACTCCTTAAGGATTATGATATAGAGATCAAATATCACCCTGGAAAAGCAAACGTGGTGGCTGACGCACTAAGTAGAAAATCCATGGGGTCTGTAGCCTGTTTACTTACACAAGAAAAGAGACTCCTAAGGGAGCTCGACGTGCTACAAATAGAGGTAGTGCGGTCAGGAAATCAAGGCTACTTGGCAGCGCTTCAAGTCTCTTCGCCATTGATCGAAACGATCAAGCAACAGCAGAAGAATGACCCTGAACTTATGAAAATAAAGAAAGGGCTGGAAGAAGGAAGGAATAAGGTGTTTTCCATCAAAAATGAAGTACTCTGGTATGGGGATAGACTATGTGTACCAAACATCTCAACTCTCAAGGAGGAGTTGTTAAAGGAAGCGCATAATTCCACACTTGTTGTACACCCTGGAAGTACGAAGATGTACCATGACTTGAAAACCCATCACTGGTGGAATGGCATGAAAAGGGACATTGCAAAATACGTGGCTCGGTGTCTTACATGCCAACGGGTGAAAACCGAGCATCAGAGACCTGGAGGCTTACTACAACCCTTGCCAATTCCCGAATGGAAATAGGAACATATCACCATCGATTTCATGATTGGAATACCAAAAACCATCAGACAGCATGACAGTGTGTGGGTTATAGTTGACAGATTGACCAAGGCCACACACTTCTTACCCATCAAGGCCACTTTCATCTCTGAACAACTGGCGAACCTATACGTTAAGGAGATAGTTAGACTGCATGGTGTACCACTCAGTATTATGTCAGATCGCGATACCAAGTTTGTATCTCGCTTCTGGCATGGTTTTCAAAGAGCAATGGGCACAGAACTACGTTTAAGTACGACCTTCCATCCTCAAACGGACAGTCAATCTGAGAGAACCATTCAAACCTTGCAGGACATGTTGAGGGCCTGCGCACTTGATTACGCTGGACCTTGGGATCACTTGCCTCTGATTGAGTTTGCGTATAATAATAGTCACCACGCCAGTATAGGCATGGCTCCTTTCGAGGCATTATATGGTAGGCGTTGTAGAACTCTAATTTATTGGAATGAAGTAGGAGAAAGGGAACCGTCCAAAGTTGACCTAATCAATCAAACGATCGAAACAATCAAGACAATCCGCAAAAGGTTACAAGCTGCACAAAGTAGACAAAAGAGCTACGCGGACAATAGGAGAAGGCCATTAGAATTCGAATTTGGAGATCATGTGTTCCTCAGAGTATCTCCACTTAAAGGAAGCATAAGGTTTGGACAAAAAGGAAAACTCAGCCCAAGATTCATCGGGCCATTCGAAATTTTACAGAAAGTGGGATCGGTTGCATATCGATTGGCCTTACCACCCTCATTGCAAGGCATTCACGATGTATTTCACGTATCCAGTCTTCGGAAGTATGTCTCAGATCCGGATCATGTCATTCGATATGAGCCCTTACAAGTCAAGGAAAGTCTTACTTACATAGAAGAACCCATTCGGATTTTGGAGAAGACGGAAAAGAAGCTCAGAAATAGGAGCATTCCCTATGTTAAGGTGTTATGGAAACATCACAAGGTGGCAGAAGCAACTTGGGAGTTAGAAAGCGAAATGCGTGAGAAATATCCCGCATTATTTTCACCAGGTGAGCAAATTTCGAGAACGAAATTCTTTAAAGGGGGGAGAGTGTAAGGGCCATGCTTTCATGCTATTACTGACTAACTGTTTAGTTGCTGATTTTACCAGTTGCTTTTAATTTGTTATCCGACGAAAGTATTAATTTTCAATTCTAAGAGTACACGACCACAAGAGGGGGCGTGAATTGTGGTGACCGATTTTCGCGTATTTACTGACAAACAGCCTTAGACCCTGATTGCAGAGACTGTTTCTGAATGACGAATAGTCTTGGGCCTTGTTTACAGCGGCTGTTCCCAATTGGTTCAGAAGCGAAAATCAAGTAGATAAATGCGGAAATAAAGCACACACGATTTTTACGTAGAAAACACCTCTAGCCCAACTGAGGTGTGAAAAACCACGACCTACCTCGTGTAGGATTTAACCACTTCACTAACGGGCTGAACACGTTACAAAAGTAACACTCCTTGTTACAACTTGTAACCCACGTAACCTTCTTCTCTAAGACAGGTTACACCACGTCCAAATCTCTCTAGATTGGACACGTCCAAAGTCCACATGACTAAGGACACACTCACTCACTTTTGATATGAGATCAAGGATACAAAACACCTTAATGGGGTGCTTCTGACTTAAGCAGATGTAAGGTACAATGAAGTCCTAGTATGCCAATAGTTTTGAAAGCTCAATTTTTACACAATCTTGTCATGGTTTTTTTCTTTTGAAATGTAGCTCCAGAAATCTCAATGTGTTTGTGAAAGAAACCGATTTTTCCCCTTGTGTATCTCTGCCGAAAGGAGTGAAAAGATTTTCTTATTTAAGCAAGCAAACCCAACGGCTAACTCCTTTAAAAAAGATAGAAAAAATCTTCTGATTTTAGCAGCTTAGGAGATTTCTTCAGATTTCCAACGGCTAGGAACAAAGAAGATAAGATTCTCCTAAAATATAGGGATTTGATACTCACGGGATAAAAACTGATTAGCCACTTAATATAGCCATGTAATTTAGCCCAAAAAGGATAAAAATCTTGGTTTCAAAATTTGAATCAATCATGGCCTAAAAATAAGGAATAAAGATTTTTCGGATTTTGAAAAAATCTCTAGCAAAAATGGTTTTGCAATCTGCTACATATATATAATAAATAATAATCTTTTTAGGACTTAACTAATCAGCCTAGGATTTCATAAAAGGATTCTTAGAGCAGCCAGCCAACCAAAAGAAATTTTTAGGTAAAACGGATATGGCCACTGCAGTTTCAGGAACACCCTAGGCACCCTGTTTGCAGGGTTGTTTGAAAATGGTGTTCTGAAGCAAATCTCAAAAACCGTTTCAAGAAGTGTTAGATTGAGACTTTCAAGATTGGCATATTAACAAGAATCTAAAAGATAGAACCTAAATCAAATCGAGACTTCTTATTGTAAGAATTAGTCATCCTGTCGAGGATGGATGTGCAACTCCAAACACCTTGGTCACCTTGATTACTCGGGTGATCTTGTGTCGCTGAATGTAGGGACTTAGTCTTTAAGACTTAGTCAGCTGTTGTCGAGATTTGTTGTGTGCTGATCTTTGTGTCACTGAAGCTTGGAACCTATTCTTAAAACTTGTTCTCAACATTTAGTAGATAGAACAGGTAAGTAGGATCAATACAAACAACTGTGTAGGACCTGTTTGGAGAGCTTGTTTGGAACAACAATACTCAAGCAAGTATGCTACACTTGGATTTGTTATCATCAAAACTTTATACAGTTAGTTCAACAATTAAATCGACCGTGTGAGTTTTTAACGACTAGTTTCAATAAAAGGGACAATTATTTGACTAATGTTATCATTGACGCTACTTATTTATAAAATTATTGAAGCAACGCTAAACCGAGTTTTTAAAATTGTTTTTCGTTTTACTTGGTTGAATCCCAAAATTTAAACTGAAATGTTGATTGTGGGTCGTTTTGATTCGGGTTTAGCCTAACCTTTAGCAAGTGCGGGATTGGGATTCAGTTGAATGATGTTAATTGAGTTGAAAAAAAAAATAAATAAACAAAAAGGGAAGGGGGCACGTTATCGGGGGACAGAGAACCCGACCCCCCTCCCCTTCCTCTCTCTCGCACCTCGCTCTCTCTCTCTGCTACGCTCTCGCTCTCTCTCTCTCGCGGGCCACCGGTCGCCGCCTGGCGTCACCGCCGACCGTCACGTGTCGCCGGCGAGAGGAGGAGCTGTCTGGCCTCACCCACGCGTCGCCAGCCACCCAACCACTGCCAGTTTTCCTTCCCCCACGTCACACGAACGAATTAGCTCTCCAACCACGCGTCTAATGCCTAAAAACCACCACCCACGTGCCGGATTCCGGCGAGCCACGACCCTCTCCACCTCCTCTATAAATCTGGGGGTCGAATTCGACCCCAGACAACCCCAAACCGCGACCAAATCGAAGCTACGGTTTCGGGTTCTGGGTATAGCTGAACCAAGGACGAATTCAAAAGGGTTTGGGTGTGAATTACTGCCAATTGAGTGGGTAATTAAGCAATTTCAGGTGAGTGATTCTCCTCTCCTAAGCTGTTGTTGTTATTTTCAAGTATGATTTCAACAGAATGATGTTGCATGTCAGATTAAGGTTAGCTTAAGTAGTTAGAAATGCCAGGGATTGATTGAAAATGCGATGCCTGGTAATTTCAAGCCTATTTATGCACGCCCATACCGTACCCACAGACCTTGCTCACTGCCGTCAGTATGCATGTTTCGAATCAGTAAATTTTCAGCTTAGAAATGCACAGGAATTGTTATAGGCTGTAACCGTACTTTCAATAATACCTGAATTGATGCATGTGCAAACTCGCTGCTTGATAATAACTCGAATCATGTTATGCTAAAACGACTTAAATAGGCTTGAAATGTAATTCCGAGGCAATGAATGACTCTTCGAATCGATACGTGTTAAATCGCGCTTGAAAAATGACTTTAAAATGAATTATGCCTAATTAATGAGTTAATGTTTAAAACGGAATTAAAATCGAAGTTAATTTAACGTATTTAGCTTCGATTCGAGTTAATGAGTTAATGTTTAAAACGGAATTAAAATCGAAGTTAGTTTAACGTGTTTAGCTTCCATTCAAATTGGACTAGCTAATATATTATGTGTGTAAACGAAATAAATTCGAACTCTTTTTAGTACATTCATGCTTAGGGAAAATTTCCTCGAAATGCAACGTTTATGTTTAGCATGGAATTATGTTTGATTTACTGAATAAAGTATTGTCGAATTATGAATAAATGTGACTATTTGTACGCTTGTTGTAACGCTTCGCTGAATGATGCTGGTTGCTCAGGTAAGGGCCTAAACTCCCCTCTCTTTTACATAAGTTAATATGATAATATGATGTGATTAATAAATTGATGAATCGAGTTGGTAGTTGGGTGGTTTGAGGAAGAAAATTATCAGCATTCGGGGTTTTGTGGTACGGTGCAAGTGAGGAGGGAGACTGGGTTGTGAAATTACCGCAATCGTGTGGATTGCGAGGCCATGTGTGGCTCATTATGTTGTGTTAAAATGTATAAGGTTTTGATGATAACAAATCCAAGTGTTGTAGTTGTTGTTGTTGTTCCAAACAGGCTTTACCAACAGGGCCTTACTGCTGTTTTTTAATATATTAAAACTGCTTGACTAATGGTTTATCAAGAACAGGTACTCAAGTCAGCGATGTAAGAACAACCATGAGGAACAGGCTCTTTAAGGTGTTTGAAACATGTCCTGTGAAGTGCTTGAAGCATATGATATAAGTGCAGCCCTGAGGAACAGATTCTGTGAAGTGTTTGCAGCAGATTCGTCTTTCTACAAGATGACTAGTGGTTACAACAAGATGTCTTGATTTAATTTGGTTTTATATTTTTAGACTCTTGTTAATATGCCAATCAGAAACTCTTAACTTGCCACTTACTTGAAATGGTTTTGTTTTCTTTTGGTAAATATTTCGGATCACCCTTCAGAACAATCCTGGAAACAGGGTGATCAGGGTGTTTCCAGAATAAGCTGCGAAAAAAACTGTTTTGCACGATTTTTATCTTTTGAATTTTGAGCAGCTTCTTCAAGGATTTGCAAGAAAGATTTTTTATGGAGTATCTTTCCCCTTATCCTAAAAACGGTTATTAAAATCTAAGGGGATTTGCAAAATCTTTTTTGAATAAAAAGAATATCCAATTTTTGGCAAGTGGATAAGGTTGTTGAGAAAAACATGGGCTAGTTGCTGAGAATCACTGCCTTATGCACACGGTTTAGGAAGTGTTTCCAGCTCATATTTCATCATCCCTTGTGGCTAAAGAATTCTATATTCTTTAGGGATTTTAGTTTCCAAAAATTTGAGGAATTGTTTTTCCAAGCACTATATAAAGTCGCTTCTTACAACGATAGAAGCATCGGTTTTCAAAAAGAAAAATTCAGTGTTCATGAGCTTAAAAGTTTGACAAGAAAACCGTGTCTAGTGAGTGAGTCATTTGAGCTTTCAAAGTTGGCATACTAGGATTTTATTGTACCCTATTTTAGCTTAGTTGAGAAGTATTGTAATAGGGTGTTTTTTCTTTATACTCTTCTTTCACAAAAGTGAGTTGAGTGTGTGTCCAAATCAAGGGGATTTTGGACGTGGGGTAACCTGTCTCAGGGAAGACGGTTACATAGGTTGCAATTTGTAACAAGGTGTATTACTATTGTAACGTGATTAGCCCGTTTAGTGAAGTGTTTAAATCCTACAGGAGGTAGGTCGTGGTTTTTAACCTCACTTGTGCTAGAGGTGTTTTTCACGTAAAAATCCTGTGTCCATTATTTCCGCATTCAATTTTGTTGGATTTTCGCTTCTGCTTATCTCAGAAACAACCTGTGCAAACAGGGCCTAAGACTGTTCGCCAGCAACTTGCAAAAATCGGACACCACAATTCACCCCCCTCTTGTGGTTGTGTACTCTCTAAATCAACAAGTGGTATCAGAGCAGCTTCTTCTTTGAAAGGCTAACACCTTGAGAGATCCTGGAAGATGAGTACCCCATAAGGCATGCTTGAAGGTCAATCCATAACTCGACTACCATACTTCAATGGCCAACACTATGGTTGGTGGAAGAATAGGATGAAAAACTACATCCAAGCCGAGGACTATGAGTTGTGGATGCTCATCAAGAATGGACCACTCATCCCAAAGAAAATAACTGAAGATGGAAAGTCAATCCCCAAGAAGCCTAAAGAATTCAATATTGAAGATTACAAAATGATGGAGAAGAATGCCAAAGCCAAGAAACTTCTATATTTTAGCCTAGGCCCTGATGAATATACTCGCATATCTGAATGTGAGTCGGCCAAAGAAATCTGGGATGCTTTGCAAGTAGCTCACGAAGGGACCAATCAAGTAAAGCAATCCCGGATTGAATTGCTTATGAGAAAATATGAGCTGTTTGAGATGGGTGATCGTGAAAGTGTGATGGACATGTACACTCGCTTCACTCACATAACGAATGAGCTAAAATCCTTGGGAAAATCCTTCACCACCGAAGAATTGGTGAGGAAGATCCTAAGAATTTTACCTCATTCTTGGGAAGCGAAAGTAACGGCCATCCAAGAAGCTAAAGACATGAACAAGATCACCCTAGATGAGCTGATTGGCAACCTCCAAACGTATGAACTTAGGAAAAATTCTCAACAGAAAGATGAGACAAAGAGAGATCGAGGTCTTGCACTAAAGGCCTTAGAAGATGATTCTGATTCTGATTCTGATGAGGAGGAGATTGCCATGATCACTCAAAAGTTCAAGAAGTTCTTCAAGAAAGTCAAAGAAAATAGCAAAAGGAAGGACTTCAGCAAGGCCAGGAACACCTCTCGAGAACAGTTCTCCGAGTGTTTCAAGTGTGGCAAACTGGACCACATTATGAGAAACTGTCCACTGCACAATGAAGAACAAGAACCTGAACACCCTAGAAAACAGGGGAGGAAACAGGGTGTAAGCAGCTCAGCGAAAAGGTTCTCAAAAGCTATGCTCGCAGCCTAGGGAGACTTAAGCGAGGATGAGGAAGGGTCTGAAGCTGGGGAAGCTGATGTAGCACTCATGGCAAGAAGTGACACTGATTCAGATGATGGATCAACAGATAGTCTGACTCAACTCAAGAACAAGGTACGTGGTCTAAATAAATCAACTCTTGAGGAATTAGTGTACACTATAATGGATATATGTGCTGAATTAAAAAGGGATGTTCGAGATCTAGAACTTGAAAATGAAACCCTTAAATTGGAAAAACTTGAAGTTGACAAAGAAACTCTTGCCTTGCATGAAAACATCAATGTGCTTAAAGAAACTCTACTCATGAAAGAAGAGACTTGTTCCACTAAATTGACTGAGCTGGAAAAAGAATCCCTTGACTTAAAAGGTAAGGTCGAGTCCTTGCTTGTAGAAAATAAAAACTTGCTTGAGAAAATGAAACAAATGGAATCAGACCTTGCCACAAACAAGCTCTGGAACAGGTCCTCACAAGCACTTGAATGGTTAAACACCCATCATAGTCGAAATAGAAGAGGACTAGGTTTTGTGCCTAAGATGACCTACCCAGTGAATAGAAAATATGTAGGATTATCTGAGAATATTGTATGTTATCACTGTGGTAAAACGGGTCATTACCGTTATACTTGTCCCTCAAGAAAGAATGCCATTAAAAGGAACTCAGTGTACGTAAAACAAATATGGGTTAGGAAAGATGAGATTTGTACCTCTAAAGGAATGGGACCCAAGTGGATCTGGGTTCCCAAAACTAACCCTTGATTTGTTTTGCAGGCTGAAGTGAGAGAGAACAACACAGCAAACAGCCCAGGAAACAGTGCAGGGAATAGTCTAGGGAACAAGCAGCTGTGGTATGTTGACAGTGGGTGTTCGAGGCATATGACTGGTGAAAGATCCAATTTTCTCTCACTTACAGCTCCAGAAGGTGGGAGTGTGGCATTTGGAAATGGCAAATTCGGGACAATTGTCGGCATAGGTAAGATAGGTGAGTCACTCTCCCATTCAATTGACAATGTTTATTTTGTGGATGGATTAAAACACAACTTGCTAAGTGTGTCCCAACTGTGCGACAAAGACAACCTAGTAGTGTTCTCACCAACACGTTGCTTGGTTGTGAATATGAACACAGGAGATGTTGTGTTGAGGGGGAAGCGACACAAGAATGTTTATAAAGTGTGTATCTCCACTCTTCCCCAAAATAATTTGACTTGTTTGAGTGCCCTAAATGATGATGTTATGCTTTGGCACAAAAGGCTAGGTCATGCAAGCCACTCACTTTTGAACAAACTTGTAATCAAAGACTTAGTGGTAGGCTTACCTTCCATCAAATTCAATGATGACAAGGTATGTGATGCATGTGCCAAAGGCAAACAAGTCAAAAATTCATTTAAATCTAAAAAATGTGTAAGCACTACTCGACCTTTTGAATTGATACATATGGATCTATGTGGTCCAATGAGGATCATGAGCCGAGGTGGCAAGAGGTATGTGCTTGTGATAGTGGATGACTTCTCTCGTTTCACTTGAACTTTGTTTTTGGCTTCTAAAGATGAAACCTTTGAAAAATTTCTTGCTTTCATTAAAAAGATTGAAAAGAGAGTAGGACATTCCTTGGTATGCTTAAGGTCTGACCATGGGACAGAATTTGAAAATTCGAGCTTTATTGATTATTGTAATGAGCATGGTGTTGATCATAATTTTTCAGCTCCAAGAACACTCCAACAGAACGGGGTGGTAGAACGCAAAAATCGCACTCTAGAGGACATGACTAGAACAATGCTTGTTGCTAGTGGTTTTCCTAGAAACTTTTGGGCTGAAGCTTTGAATACATCATGTTACATTATAAATAGATGCATGATTAGACCTATTCTTAACAAAACTCCTTATGAACTTTTCAAGGGAAGAAAACCTAATATTATGCATTCGAGAGTTTTTGGTTGTAAATGTTTTGTGCATAATAATGGAAAGGATGACTTAGGGAAATTTGATCCAAGGAGTGATGAAGCAATATTCCTTGGTTACTCCTCGCATAGTAAGGCATATAAAGTGTTTAATAAGAGAACCTTGTGTGTTGAGGAAAGTGTGCATGTGCTTTTGATGAAACTAACTCTCTAAGCGAGAATGATGCACAGGAAGAAGACTTCAAACTAGGTCTTGTTAGAAAAGACGTGCTGCTTCAAGGTGAACAAGGTAAGGATCAATCGGAGGAAGCAAGGCCTGAGGCTGTTCTTCAGGAAGGTAAGCAAGGTGTGAACCAAACAGGGGGAAACAGGGTGGAACCCTGTTCAAAACAACACCAGCCGAATCCTTCAGGGATAAATCCAGGAACAAGCTCCCAAACAGGCTCGAGAACAGGTTCTGAACCTGTTTCACCGAGTATTCCAGCTAGGATGGAGAGCGAGTCTGTGAACCCACTTTCACCACGATCATGGAAATACCAAAGTTCACATCCTCTTGATCAAATTTTGTCTGATATTAATGCAGGAGTTCAAACTAGATCTAGACTCAAAAATTTCTGTGCTTTCTATGCTTTTCTCTCAAAAATTGAGCCTAAGAATATTAATGAAGCCCTTGCAGATTCAGATTGGGTCACAGCCATGCAAGAAGAACTCTATCAGTTCGAAAGGAACAAGGTATGGCACCTTGTGCCACGGCCAGAGGATAGAACAATCATTGGAACCAAGTGGGTGTTCCGTAACAAGCTGGATGAGTGCGGAACAGTCACTAGAACAAGGCCCGGCTGGTGGTTCAAGGCTACAACCAAGAAGAGGGAATTGATTATGAAGAAACCTTTGCACCTGTTGCAAGATGGAGGCTATTCGAATCTTGATAGCATTTGCAGCCCATATGGAGATCAAGTTGTATCAAATGGATGTTAAAAGTGCATTTTTAAATAGGCACTTCAAAGAAGAAGTGTATGTCAAACAACCCCCTGGTTTTGAAAGTAATGAATTTCCTAACCATGTTTTCAAACTTGACAAAGTACTTTATGGTTTAAAACAAGCCCCTAGAGCTTGGTATGAGCGGTTGTCAAGCTTTTTATTAGAAAATGGTTTTACAAGAGGCAAGGTAGACAATACCTTGTTTCTAAAATCTAAGGGGGAACATTTGTTGATTGTCCAAGTATATGTCGATGACATCATATTTGGTGCAACTCATCATGATTTGTGCAATGAATTTTCAAAAATGATGAGGAGTGAGTTTGAAATGAGCATGATGGATGAGCTTAATTTCTTTCTAGGCTTGCAAATCAAGCAAACTTCAAACGGCACCATGATCCATCAACAAAAGTATATCAAAGAGTTACTTAAGCGCTTTGAGATGGAGTCGGCCAAGCCCATTGATACTCCCATCTCTCCCTCAACCAGGCTGGTAATGGATGATGGTAGTCCCTCAGTTGAGGAGAAATCCTATAGGGGCATGATAGGGTCACTCCTATACCTGACGGCTAGTAGACCTGACATTGTTTTCAGTGTTGGTCTATGTGCACGTTTTCAGTCTAACCCTAAAGAAACTCATCTTAAGGCTGTAAAAAGGATTTTAAGATACTTAAAACATACACCTGATCTAGCCTTATGGTATCCTAGAGGTTGCAACTTTGATCTTGTTGGGTATGCTGATGCTGATTATGCAGGTTTCTTGGTTGATAGAAAAAGCACCTCAGGTATGGCTCACTTTCTTGGACCTTGTTTGGTATCTTGGGCAACCAAGAAACAACTCTTTGTTGCCTTGTCCACAGCAGAAGCTGAATATGTGGCAGCTGCATCTTGCTGTGCTCAGTTATTATGGATAAGACAACAACTCAAGGACTTTTGTGTTGACATAGGATGCATTCCTATTTATTGTGACAATACAAGTGCAATTAACATTGCCAAAAATCCATGTCAACACAAAAGAACAAAACATATTGACATTCGTCATCATTTCTTAAGAGACAATGTTGAAAAAGGAGTGATCTCAATGAATTTTTGTGCCACTGAAAATCAAATTGCTGACATATTCACCAAGGCATTGAGTAGAGAACAATTTGAAAGGAATAGACTCGAACTAGGCTTAATTAGAACAACCTGACCAACCTATTCTCTCTCCCTGTTTGCAAAATTTAAAAGTTACGGGTACAACATGTTAAAATTTTTTGTTTGCAATCAACTTCTGTGCTATGTTTAGCATATGTGAGGTTTGCAACCTGCTGACACTCGTTGAGGTCTAATGAGATTGCCCTTATTGTCCCATGTTACCGAGCAAGTAACCTCAAGAACAAGCACCAGGAACAGGTACACCTCTTGTTTGTCAAATATGTGCAACAAATTGAAAATTGCTAATCTCTTCCCGAGGCGTGCGCGGCCTAAATAAATGCAAAAGCCCGTTGCAAAACGGGCAAAATCTTTTAAAGATTTCGCATGTCTCTCTCTTTAAAGCTCTCTTGCTCAATCTCTCACCTCCATCGAAACTCTCTTGCTCTGAAACTCTGTTTAAGAAACCCTAATCTCTCTCCTTCCTCTGAAAAATGGCGTCTCCCATTAGCTCCGAGAGCTCCTCGACCTCGACTCAGGGCAACCAGACACAGAGCACAGCCTTGCAAACAGCCACAGCCCTGTTTGCGCCTACACAATTTCTGACGGCCCTCATGGAAGGTAAAACTACTGAACCTTCTCGACCCATTGTCTATAAACCTTTTGGGTTTTTGAAAAGCATCGCCTTAGAACAGTGAATCTGAAATTGGAAGACATCCCTTACAAATTTGGGTGGGAATTGATTTTGTTTGGAGAAACGGGGGCATGTAAACCCCAAGAACCTGTTGGGGCATCTGAAAGAGAAATTGGGCCTTTAGATGAAATCTTTCAGTTCGATCATGGACTAGATGACATCAGTTCGCTTGGGCTGTTCCCAGAGCAGGAAACAGGGGCCGAAACAGGGCCTAAAGTTTTTAGAGATGACCTAGGGGAGGATTTGTCAAAAGAAGAAGGGGGTAGTAGTGATCAAATGGAGGAGTCTCCTGTGAAGCCTGAGCAAGCCACACCGGTACCACCAACCGGTGAGAAACGTAAACGATACAAAATTGTGGCTCGGCGTACTAGAATGCCAAGAACACGACCACCATCAAGGCCTAAAAGCGGCCAGACTAAAGAATCCTCAAAAAGTGAAACCCCCTGTCAAACCAAAACCACAAATCTCCTCTTCAGCCAAACCCACAACCAGGCCAACTCGAAAATCAGCCCGAATTGCTTTCCACTCCACACCTCGTCCTGTCAAACAGTCATCCCCTGTTGTTGAGGAAATTGATTCCTCCTCTGAGCCTTCATCAGATAGCGACACTGAGAACACCACCTTCAAACAGGGCACTCCCGTGTTCTCAGAGTCCTCAGAGGATAAGCCTCTGCCTGCACCAAAATCAACCTCCACTTTACCCTCCAAACCATCACCCCTCACCCAAGACCCTCCTACTGAGCCTCAACCTAAAAGAGCCAAGAAGTCTACCCCGTCCGCAATCTTAGCCAAACTGACCCAACTGCTTCAGAGACGGGTAGTCAGGGGCAAAATTATCAAGGTAAAATATTTTGAGGAACAGGGTCTGGGGTTGTTTCTGCACAAGCTGCGTGCACAGGGGTGGTATGAGCTGTTTACAAACACCCAGCTGGGGTGTTCTGTACATGAGTTGGCAGAGTTCTATGCCAACTGCACTGTCACCGAAGGAGTGGTGACAAGTATTGTTAATGGGCAACAGCTTCGCTTTGATGCGAAGATATTAGGGGAAATTCTGGGGATTCCCTCCTCGGGCTTTGATATATATGTGAGAGAAGACAAGACTATTCTAGGGACAGCCAGGCTGCTGGAGCTCGCCCAAAAATTTAGCCAGCAATCAAGCCTCCAAACACCCAAGTCCGTAAAGAAAGGGGACATGACATCGCTCCATCAATTGATATTCTGGTTTATCATCAAGAATGTCATCCCCAGGGGCCAGGGTCGCAATCTTGCTGATGCCATGGATCAATGTTTGATGGATCTGATGGACAAGGAAGAGCAAATTAACCTTCCTGCCATCATGATTCGCCACATAGCAAGAATTGCAAACACCTCCAGGGACCATGACCTGGGATACGGCTTCCTCCTGACTAGTGTGTTTGAGCACTTTGGGGTGACTCTGCAGAAGAAGGTGGGTGCTCAGTTCATTGACGAGATTAGGAGTGACACCCTTATGGGGTGTGGATACACTTTGGTTGAAGGGTCTGCCTCAGAACAGGGGACCAGAACACCCCGTCCTCCTGTTCCTGGCAGTTCCTCAGTCAAGCTTGAGGCTGCTTTGGAAGAAAACTCTCGACTTAGTGCTGAGCTTACTGCTGTAAAGGCTGCCCTGAATGAGGAAAAAGCTCTAAATGCTAAACGCCATGAAGATCTCCTCGCCCTTCTCTCTTCCCTCTCAGCAAAATTTTCCCCTCCTGCTCTCTGATCACCCCCTATCTGTTGTTCTCATAGCCTGTTCTCACTTCTCTTGGTTATCCTCTCTTGCTAATTTGTACTTTCTGTTGCACTCGTTTGGTGAATGACAGGTTATCTTGTTTTTTGATTGGCTTTGCCTTGCTTGCTTTCTGTTGTGAATTGCTTGTGTGTGACTAGGATGGCCAATCTCATTACCGTACCAACACACTTGAGTGTATCGCCTGTTGACTTTCCTCCCTTACCCAAGTGGTGGTGATAGCAAACACCCTATGTTTGACTGTTTGCCCCTACTTTTTAATGATGCCAAAAGGGGGAAGATAGGATGACCAATATATTATTTTAGTTTTGCCATGGACGAGTTAAATTTCTTACACTTTTTCGATACTAACTGCTTCATGTAAATTGTCGGTCCTATAAATAATTGGCACTAATCACTTCAATTGTCCTTGAAAGTCAATATGGTCACTTGGTTTGTCATCATCAAAAAGAGGGAATTTGTTAGAATGTATAAGGTTTTGATGATAACAAATCCAAGTATTGTAGTAGTTGTTGTTGTTCCAAACAGGCTTTACCAATAGGGCCTTACTGCTGTTTTTCAATATATTAAAACTGCTTGACTAATGGTTTATCAAGAACAGGTACTCAAGTCAGCGATGTAAGAACAACCATGAGGAACAAGCTCTGTAAGGTGTTTGAAACATGTCCTGTGAAGTGTTTGAAGCATATGATATAAGTGCAGCCCTGAGGAACAGATTCTGTGAAGTGTTTGCAGCAGATTCGTCTTTCTACAAGATGACTAGTAGTTACAACAAGATGTCTTGATTTAATTTGGTTTTATATTTTTAGATTCTTGTTAATATGCCAATCAGAAACTCTTAACTTACCACTTACTTGAAACGGTTTTGTTTTCTTTTGGTAAATATTTCTGATCACCCTTCAGAACAATCCTGGAAACAGGGTGATCAGGGTGTTTCCAGAATAAGCTGCGAAAAAACTGTTTTGCACGATTTTTATCTTTTGGATTTTGAGCAGCTTCTTCAAAGATTTGCAAGAAAGATTTTTCTATGGAGTATCTTACCCCTTACCCTAAAAACGGTTATTAAAATCTAAGGGAATTTGCAAAATCTTTTTAAATAAAAAGAATATCCAATTTTTGGCAAGTGGATAAGGTTGTTGAGAAAAACATGGGCTAGTTGTTGAGAATCACCGTCTTATGCACACGGTTTAGGAAGTGTTTCCAGCTCATGTTTCCTCATCCCTTGTGGCTAAAGAATTCTATATTCTTTAAGGATTTTAGTTTCCAAAAATTTGAGTAATTGTTTTTCCAAGCACTATATAAAGTCGCTTCTTAGAACGATAGAAGCATGGGCTTTCAAAAAGAAAAATTCAGTGTTCATGAGCTTAAAAGTTTGAAAAGAAAACCGTGTCTAGTGAGTGAGTTATTTGAGCTTTCACAGTTGGCATACTAGGATTTTATTATATCCTATATTAGCTTAGTTGAGAAGCATTGTAATAGGGT
>JAKOGI010004598.1:0-23586 GCA_029747015.1 Carnegiea gigantea
TGCCAAACTTTGCCGGAAATTGGCGTTCATGCCCGAAGAGGTAGTGCCGCCTTCATCCAGAAATTTCCCGATTTTTGTGTGCACTTTTGGCCTACCCAACGTGGACCCACAACTTGAGGCTCCACATGGTTTTGAAGTTTAAGATTTCAGCTTTCAAATAAGCCCAAGTTTGTTTAATTTGGACATCATTTGATTGGGCAAAATATAACTCAAAGATACGTTGTGCTGATCCAGTCCAGTCTGAGATAGGTGCATTGTTTGGGCCATAACTTTCAAACCGCTTATCCAAATTGAGCAAATGAGCCCCTTCTGGAAAATAGACTTCCAGGGCTTTCTAACAAGCCCAAGAACGCGTGATTTGGCCGAGTATTCTGGAAGCTATGCTCTGTTGAAGTTGAGGCAGTTGCAAGGATTAATGCTGGGAATATGAAGAGTCTTAGGTTACATATATTTGTTGTGGATGATATTGGTGCACGTTTTACCGATGCTTCTAGATTTGATGTAATCCAGCTGCAAAAAGCCGAGAATATTCTTGTAACCTCCCCCACCCCCTTTTATGATGTGTCTTTTCATTTTTTCTTAGACTTTTCATTAGCTAGTTTTAATTGTTAGGAGTTATTTGAGTCTATAAAAGGGGAGGGGCATGTGAAGCTAATCATTCAGCATTGTAAGAGATTTCCAAAGTAATACAAGCACCTTTGAGAGTGATTCTCATTTGTGTCTCAAAAAATTCCTAGTTCTATATCTTGAATTTGGCTAATTCAAGTGGTGTTCTAGGTTCTCTATCTTTTCCAATTGGAGTGATTCCTTGGTTAAGACAAGAGAATTAGCCCAAGATCAAGTCATTGAGTGGCTCCGTGAAGGATTATCTCAATTACTAGATCGTGTTCTATCCCTTTTTCTTGTGTAGTGAAGTGCTTCATCCATCTCATCCATCTTTCATTTCTCTTCCCAATTTGGCTTATTTTGAGTTGGAGTTTGATTTGGTTCACTTGCCACCCACATATACATCAAAAGGGGTGGGGGAGGTTACAAGGAATATTCTAGAATTTTTGCAGCTGATTACATCAATCTAGAAGGCTCCAAAACGTGCACAATGTCAGCCACACAATCACATGTAACCGAAGACTCTTCATATTCCCAGAATTAATCCTTGCAGCTGCCTCAATTTCAACAGAGCATAACTTCCAGAATACTCGGCCAAATCACGCGTTCTTGGGCTTGTTAGAACGCCCTGGAAGTCTATTTTCCAGAATGGGCTCATTTGCTCAATTTGGATAAGCGGTTTGAAAGTTATGGCCCAAATAATGCACCTATCTCAGACTGGACTGGATCAGCATAACGTACCTTTGAGTGATATTTTGCCCAATCAAATGACGTCCAAATTAAACAAACTTGGGCTTACTTTAAAGCTGAAATCTTAAGCTTAAAAAGCATATGGGCCCTCAAGTTGTGGGTCTACTTGAGCTCGTCCAAAAGTTGCCACAGAAATTACCTTCCGCAGGGACGAATCGGGCACTAATTCTTCCGGAAGAGATAAAACTTTTCTACAGAGTTTTGCCATTCTTTGACTTCTTGAAGCTTGATTGGGTCTTCCTTGGGCTGGGCTTGATGGTCTTTGGGCCGTTCATGATGGTCTCCATCATTCCCCCCGGTGAGTGAAAGTTTGCCCTCAAACTAGGAAGGGGCTCATCAGTAAAATAGGGGCTAAGGTCGGAGACATTGAATGTAGCTGAAACTCCATAATCTCTGGGAAGATCAACCTTGTAAGCATTAGGCCCAACCTTCTCAAGGATCTCAAAGGGCCCATCGGATCGAGTCATCAACTTAGATTTTCTTTTAGAAGGAAAACGTTTCTTTCGCAGGTGAATCCAAACCAAGTCTCCAGGCTGAAAATGTACCTCTTTCCAGTGCTTGTTGGCGCTTTGCATGGCTCTCTCATTAGCCTTGGCTATGTTGTCACGAACGCGAGCATGAAGTTCTTGAATTTCCTTGGCTCGTTTCTCGGCTTCCCAACTAAGTTTTGTAGGAGTGGAAATAGGAATAAGATCCAACGGACTCCTGGGATTATAGCCATAGACAACTTGAAAAGGAGAGAGTTGGGTGGACTTGCTAGGCACTCGATTGAATGCAAACTCGGCATGGGGCAACAACTCATCCCAATTCTTCAAATGCTTCTTCACAAGGACTCGTAGTAGAGTACCCAAAGTCCTATTAGTGACTTCAGTTTGTCCATCGGTTTGGGGATGACATGTTGTGCTAAACTTGAGTTGAGTACCCAATTTACGCCACAAAGAGAGCCAAAAGTGACTAAGGAACTTAGGGTCACGATCGGATACCATACTCTTAGGAATGCCATGTAGTGTCACAATTTCCTTGAAGTACAAGTTAGCCACTTGAGTAGCATCATTAGTAGTGTGGCAAGGGATGAAATGCGCCATCTTGGAAAATCGATCCACAACTACTATAATGGAATCCTTGTTCCTTTGGGTTCTAGGCAAACCCGTAATGAAGTCCAAACTAATATCTTCCCTAGGGGCTTGAGGAATAGGAAGAGGGGAGTACAAGCCTTGGGGCAACGCATGGCTCTTAACCATTTGACAAGTAGAACATCTTTTGATGAAATGCTCTACATCTCTTGACAGCTTTGGCCAATAGTAGTGTTCCTTCAACATTGCTCTTGTCTTCTCTACATCGAAATTGATGTAGATGTGGGTGGTAAGTGAACCAAATCAACTCAAACTCAAACTAAACAAGAATCAACCAAAGAAAAGTGACTATGGTGGAAGATAGTTTGAGATGGTTTGAAGAATAATAACAAAAAGAACAAGGATAAACAAGACCTTGTAATTAAGATAATCCTTCACGGAGCCACTCAATGACTTGATCTTGGGCTATTCTCTTGTCTTAACCAAGGAATCACTCCAATTGGAAAAGGAAGAGAACCTAGAACACCACTTGAATTTGCCACAATTCAAGATATAGAACTAGGAATTTAGTTGCACTTTTTGAGAAACACACTCAAAGTACTTGTATTGCTTTGGAAATTTCTTACAATGCTGAATGAATAGCTTCACATGCCCCTCCCCCTTTTATAGACTCAGCAAAAGACAATCAAAGGACTCAAATAACTCCTAACAATTAAAACTAGCTAATGAAAAGTCTAAGAAAAATGAAAGACTCATCATAAAAGGGGTGGGGGAGGTTACAAAGAATATTCTAGGATTTTTGCAGCTGATTACATCAATCTAGAAGCATCTAAAACGTGCACAATATCAGCCACACAAATATATGTAACCTAAGACTCTTCATATTCCCAGCATTAATCCTTGCAACTGCCTCAACTTCAACATAGCATAACTTCCAGAATACTCGGCCAAATCACGCGTTCTTGGGCTTGTTAGAAAGCCCTGGAAGTCTATTTTCCAGAATGGGCTCATTTGCTCATTTTGGATAAGCGGTTTGAAAGTTATGGCCCAAACAATTCACCTATCTCAGACTGAGACTGGATCAGCCAACGTCTGTCTTGAGTGATATTTTGCCCATCAAATGATGTCCAAATTACATCAAATTGTGCTATTTTTAAAGCTGACATCTTAAGCTTAAAAACCATGGTGGATCCTCAATTGTGGGTCCACGTTTAGTTAGGCCAAAAGTGCACACCGACAACAACTCGGGAAATTTCTGATGAAGCGGCACTACTCTATCGGCATGAACCAGCCAATTTTCGCAAAGTTTGCACTTCCTTGCCCTCTTGAAGCTTGATGAATCCTCCTTGAGCTGAGCTTGATGGTCCTTGGGCTTCTCACGATGGTCTCCATCATTCCCCCCGGGTAAGTGAAAGTTTGTCCTCAAACTAGGAAGGGGCTCATCATCGAAATAGGGGCTAAGATCGGAGACATTGAAGGTAGCCGAAACTCCATAATCTCCAGGTAGATCAACCTTGTATGCATTGGGCCCAACCTTCTCAAGGATTTCAAATGGACCATCGGAACGCGACATCAACTTAGATTTTCTCTTTGAAGGGAAACGCTCCTTCCTCATGTTAATCCATACCAAATCTCCTGGCTGAAAATGTACCTCCTTGCGATGCTTGTTGGCGCTTTGCATGGCTGTCTCATTAGCCTTGGCAATGTTATCTCTAACTCTTGCATGAAGTTCTTGGATCTCCTTGGCTCTTTTTTCAGCTTCCCAACTAAATTTTGTGGGAGTTGGAATGGTAACAAGATCCAAGGGACTCTTGGGATTGTAGCCATACACAACTTGAAATGGAGAGAGTTGGGTCGACTTACTAGGCACTCGATTGAATGCAAACTCGGCATGTGGTAGCAACTCATCCCAATTCTTCAAATGCTTCTTCTCTAGGACTCGAAGTAAGGTACCCAAAGTCCTATTAGTGACTTCAGTTTGGCCATCAGTTTGGGGATGACAAGTAGTGCTAAACTTGAGTTGAGTACCCAGTTTGCGCCATAGAGTTAGCCAAAAATGACTAAGAAACTTGGAGTCCCGATCAGATACCATGCTCTTTGGAATGCCATGTAGTCTCACAATCTCCTTGAAGTAAAGATTAGCCACTTGAGTAGCATCATTAGTGGTGTGGCAAGGGATGAAATGCGCCATCTTGGGGAATCGATCCACAACCACCATAATGGAGTCTTTGTTCCTTTGGGTTCTAGGCAAACCCGTGATAAAATCCAGGCTAATATCTTCCCAAGGGGCTTGAGGAATGGGGAGTGGAGAATACAATCCTTGGGGCAAAGAATGGCTCTTGGCCATTTGACAAGTAGAACATCTTTTGATGAAATGCTCTACATCTCTTGACATCTTAGGCCAATAGTAGTGTTCCTTCAACATTGATCTAGTCTTCTCAACACCAAAATGGCCAGCTAGGGCTCCTCCATGCAGCTCTTGGATAAGCAGTTCACGAAATCCCCATTGAGGTATACAAAGGCGTGAACCTTTGAATAGGAACCCATCTTCTAAGTGGAACAACCCATGGGGGTGTTTAAGACACTTCTCAAAAATGTCCTTGCAATCATCATCTTTTGGGTACAAATCTTTAACAACTTCAAACCCAAGTACTTTAGTACTCAAAGTGGAGAGTAATAAGTACCTTCTTGACAATGCATCAGCTCCTTTGTTGAGAGTACCCGCCTTATGTTGGATGGTGAAGTGGAAGGACTGAAGATACTCTACCCATTTAGCATGTCTAGGGTTGAGCTTGTGTTGTCCTTGAATGTATTTGAGAGTGATGCATATTTCCATATGCATCATTTTTATTCAACTCCAATTTCAAAGAAGAAAAGGGTCAAAGAAGATCATGCATGGAAATGTGCCTATTTGGTCTTCTTAAGTGAGTTGAAAGACTCGCGACACTATGGAGAGGTCAAAAAGAGGTTAAGCTTTGCTAGAAATTTGGCGCTGAATTCATCCCTGCGGAACCCGATTTTTTGTGACCACTTATGGACAAGCTCAAGTGGACCCACAACTTGAGGCTCCACATGGTTTTGAAGTTTAAGATTTCAGCTTTCAAATAAGCCCAATTTTATTTAATTTGGACATCATTTGATTGGACAAAATATCACTCAAAGATACGTTGTGCTGATCCAGTCCAGTCTGAGATAGGTGCATTGTTTGGGCTATAACTTTCAAACAGCTTATCCAAATTGAGCAAATGAGCCCATTCTGAAAAATAGACTTCCAGGGCTTTCTAACAAGCCCAAGAACGCGTGATTTGGCCGAGTATTCTGGAAGGTATGCTCTGTTGAAGTTGAGGCAGTTGCAAGGATTAATGCTGGGAATATGAAGAGTCTTCGGTTACATATACTTGTGTGGCTGATATTGTGCGCGTTTTAGATGCTTCTAGATTGATGTAATCAGCTGCAAAAATCCTAGAATATTCCTTGTAACCTCCCCCACCCCTTTTATGATGAGCCTTTTCATTTTTCTTAGACTTTTCATTAGCTAGTTTTAATTGTTAGGAGTTATTTGAGTCTTTTGATTGTCTTTTGCTGAGTCTATAAAAGGGGAGGGGCATGTGAAGCTAATCATTCGGCATTGTAAGAGATTTCCAAAGTAATACAAGCACCTTTGAGAGTGATTCTCATTTGTGTCTCAAAAATTCCTAGTTCTATATCTTGAATTTGGCTAATTCAAGTGGTTTTCTAGGTTCTCTATCTTTTCCAATTGGAGTGATTCCTTGGTTAAGACAAGAGAATTAGCCCAAGATCAAGTCATTGAGTGGCTCCATGAAGGATTATCTTAATTACAAGGTCTTGTTTATCCTTATTCTTTTTGTTATTATTCTTCAAACCATCTCAAACTATCTTCCACCATATTCACTTTTCTTTGGTTGATTCTTGTTTAGTTTGAGTTTGAGTTGATTTGGTTCACTTGCCCACCCACATATACATCAATTGGTATCAGAGCCAAGGCTTTTAAGTGACCCACATCATACCCAAACACATCCCAAAAAGCCAAAATACAAAAAAACAAAAGAGGCACAAACCGGCAATCCGAAGTCTTGAAGACCAGAGAAGCAGCACGGTGCCCCCGTGCCACAACACACGACCGTGCCATATTCTTTTTCCAGGAATCTTCAAGTCGAGACGGAGCACGGTGCCCCCGTGCCGCCAAGCACGAACGTGCCACTCTACTTTTCTGCATTTTCTTCAGCCGAAGCATAGCACGGCCTGACCGTGCCCCCTTGCACGACCGTGCCACTTTCCCTGCTGCATATTCTTCCTTCAACGCATCTCCACATGTCTACAAAGTCCACAAGAAGCGACCAAGCACGTGTGGAAGAGTTAGAAGTACAACTCACTTATCTTCGAACTCAACTTGGGCAACTTTTGGAGGAGAAAAGAAGGTGGGTTCATAGCCCCACTCCCTCTCATCCTCATGAACCGGTGGTTGAATCTGAAGAGGAAGTCCATCACTCCCCTGCCAATTCAAGTGATGAGGAACCCCCAAGGAGACGAAGGCAAGGAGGAAATATTGGTGGTGTCCGAATTGACATCCCCGAATTTGAAGGCCAACTTGACCCGGACTTATTTCTCGATTGGTTGCACACCATTGAGAGGATTTTTGAATATGAGGACATTCCGGAGGGCAAGAGGTGAAACTCGTAGCCCTTAAACTCCGCAAATATGCTTCAATCTGGTGGGCTAACCTTGGAGCGAAAAAAGCAAGGAATGGAAAGGGAAAAATCAGAACTTGGGCCAAAATGAAAGAAAAACTCAAGGCCAAGTTTCTTCCCTCTCACTATGTGCAAGACAATTGCCTCAAGCTCCATCGACTCAAGCAAGGATCCAAGAGTGTGGAAGAATACACTCGGGAGTTTGAACAACTCCTACTCAAATGCAATTTGAGAGAAGACGACTCACAAACCTTGGTAAGATACTTGACCGGTCTTGATGAGTCCATTGCTCATGTAATTGAGTTGCAACCCTATTCATCCCTAGATGATTTGAGTTCTCTAGCCTATAAGGTAGAGCAACAAAAGAAATCTAAGGAAAAGAGCATCTTTTCCAAGACTCCTTCCCGTCCTTTTTCTCAAGAATCACCTTACTTCCCCCCACAAATTCAAACCCCCTCACCCGCCAAAAGTGTCCCTCCCATCACCCCTCCACCTCCCACAAAAGTGCCCTCACGGCCAAAAGACTAGGTTCGTTGTTTCCGTTGTCAAGGTATGGGACATTTTGCATCTGAGTGTCCTAACAAGAAGATTGTTTCACTGGCTGAGTACCAAGCTTCTTTTGAGGAGCATGACCATGAAGAAGAGGAAAGTTTGGAAGAAGTTGAGGAAGGCCCCGATGAAGGTGAGTTGCTTGTCATTAGGCGAGCATTGAGCGGATTTGCTACTCAAGAAGGCTTGGAGCAAAGAGAGGCGATTTTCCACACAAGGTGCACTATTCAAGGGGAAGTTTGTACCCTCATCATCGATGGAGGTAGTTGTACAAATGTTGCATCCAAAACCATGGTGGACAAGCTCAAACTTGAGACTACACCCCATCCTAAGCCTTATAGCATCCAATGGCTAAATCAAGGCAAAGGTATATACATTTCTCATCAGTGCCTCATTTCTCTTTCTATTGGAGACCATTATAAGGATGAGATATTGTGTGACATTCTTTCTATGGATGCAAGCCATATATTGTTGGGTAGACCATGGATGTTTGATCGCCATGTAATTCATCTTGGGCGCCTCAACACCTACTCCTTTATTAAGGATGAGAAGAAAATCACCTTGACCCCTATTCCATCGTGCCAAAGCCCCAAGCCACAAAAGAACCGACAAGCCTTAACCCTCATTCATCCTTCCCAAACCCTTGCCCCCAAAGAAGATTTCCCACTTCCGCCTCTTCTCCTCACCAGGTATGACCCGTTTTATCATCCTACCCTCACCCTCTTCTATATCTCTCTAGAGGTGATGCCCTGTGACCTCCTTCCCCAAAAGCTCCCATATTGTAAGCGCGACCCCTTTCTTGAGAGGCTTGCCAAACCTTTGAGGTTGAGGACAAACTCAAAACAACCCGGGGAGTATGATGCATATTTCCATATGCATCATTTTTATTCAACTCCAATTTCAAAGAAGAAAAGGGTCAAAGAAGATCATGCATGGAAATGTGCCTAGTTGGTCTTCTTAAGTGAGTTCAAAGACTCGCGACACTATGGAGAGGTCAAAAAGAGGTTAAACTTTGCTAGAAATTTGGAGCCGAATTCATCCCTGCGGAACCCGATTTTTGTGACCATTTTTGGACAAGCTCAAGTGGACCCACATCTTGAGGGCCCATGTGCTTTTGAAGCTTAAGATGTCAGCTTTAAAATAAGCCCAATTTTTTTTAATTTGGACATCATTTGATTGGGCAAAATATCACTCAAAGATACGTTGTGCTGATCCAGTCCAGTCTGAGATAGGTGCATTGTTTGGGCCATAACTTTCAAACCGCTTATCCAAATTGAGAAAATGAGCCCATTCTGGAAAATAGACTTCTAGGGCTTTCTAACAAGCCCAAGAACGCGTGATTTGGCCGAGTATTCTGGAAGTTATGCTCTGCTGAAGTTGAGGCAGTTGCAAGGATTAATGCTGGGAATATGAAGAGTCTTCGGTTACATATACTTGTGTGGCTGATATTGGGCACGTTTTAGATGCTTCTAGATTGATGTAATCAGCTGCAAAAATCCTAGAATATTCCTTGTAACCTCACCCACCCCCTTTTATGATGTGTCTTTTCATTTTTCTTAGACTTTTCATTAGCTAGTTTTAATTGTTAGGAGTTATTTGAGTCTTTTGATTGTCTTTTGCTGAGTCTATAAAAGGGGAGGGGCATGTGAAGCTAATCATTCAGCATTGTAAGAGATTTCCCAAGTAATACAAGCACCTTTGAGAGGGATTCTCATTTGTGTCTCAAAAATTCCTAGTTCTATATCTTGAATTTGGCTAATTCAAGTGGTGTTCTAGGTTCTCTATCTTTTCCAATTGGAGTGATTTTTTGGTAAGACAAGAGAATTAGCCCAAGATCAAGTCATTGAGTGGCTCCGTGAAGGATTATCTCAATTACAAGATCTTGTTCTATCCCTTTTTTTTGTGTGGTGAAGTTCTTCATCCATCTCATCCATCTTTCATTTCTCTTTCCAATTTGGCTTATTTGAGTTGGAGTTTGATTTGGTTCACTTGCCCACCCACATCTACATCAGAGAGCTTCATGGTCGGAATGAAGGATGAACTCACCTCCAACTAAGTAATGACGCCAATGCTCCAATGCTCTAATGATTGCATAAAACTCCTTGTCATAGGTGGAGTACTTCTTCTTGGCATCGTTGAGCTTCTCACTAAAAAGGCAATGGGTCTCCTCTCTTGAGATAGGACAGCTCCAATTCCTACCCCGGATGCATCACATTCTACTTCAAAGACTTTGGTAAAGTCAGGCAAGGCTAGAACGGGGGAACTAGTGAGCTTCTAATTGATCTCTTCAAAGGCTTGTTGTGCTTGCTCATTCCATGAAAACTCTTTGCCTTTAATTACCTCGGTCATAGGAGCCATAATTGTGCTGAAATTTCTAATGAACCTCCGGTAGAATGAGGCTAGGCCATGAAAACTCCTTACTTGTGTGATGGATGTAGGAGTTGGCCACTCTTGAATAGCCTTGATCTTGCTTTCATCAACTTGGAGGCCTTGGGCGGAAACAATGAAACCCAAGAATACCACTTGAGGAGTGAAGAAAAGCATTTCTCCATATTGCCATAAAGTTGTTCTTGTGAAAGAATCTCCAAAACTTGTTGCAAATGCTTGGCATGCTCCTCCTCGGTCTTGCTATAGACCAAGATATCATCAAAGTAGACGACAACACAAGTTCCAATGAGGGGCTTGAGAACTTGGTTCATGAGTCTCATAAAAGTGCTCGGGCATTAGTAAGCCCGAATGGCATTACAAGCCACTCATATAAACCTCCTTTAGTCTTAAAGGCGGTTTTCCATTCATCACCTTCAAAAATACGAATCTTATAATACCCACTTCTAAGATCAATCTTAGAAAAGATAGCGGCTCCATGTAATTCATCCAATAGATCTTCCAATCGGGGAATAGGAAACCGGTACTTGATAGTGATCTTGTTTATTGCCCGGCTATCAACACACATACGCATGCTACCATCCTTCTTAGGATCAAGGAGGGCGGGCACGGCACATGGGCTTAGACTTTCCCGAATTAAACCCTTGGACAAGAGATCATCCACTTGTCTTTGGACTTCTTGAGTTTCGCTTGGAGACATCCGGTATGCCGGCTTGTTTGGAAGTACGGATCCGGGAACGAGGTCTATCTTTTGTTGGATAGATCTTGGAGGGGGAAGGCCATGTGGAATTTCTTGTGAAAAAACATGGTGATAGGCTTGTAGGAGAGGGGTGAGTAGTGGATGTGAGGGAGATGGTGGCTTAGACTCTTCTTGTAAAAGTATCAAGTCTTTAAAAGACTCATACTCATGGTGCTCAGATTTGAGAAGAGTAGTAAAGAAGACTTCCAAATGAGGATTGTCTTTTGGCTTAGAGGGGGAAGGACTTTTGAGAGGGGTAAGAGTGATTTTCTTAAGGTCCTTGAGAAAAGAGTAAGTGTTCATCCGGCCATCATGGATGACACTTCTATCAAAAAGCCATGGCCTACCCAATAATATATGGCAAGCATCCATGGGGACTATATCACACCAAATCTCATCTTTATAGTTTTTCCCAATTGAAAAAGAAACAAGCCAACGGTGAGTAATTTGCAAACCTTTGCCTTGATTCAACCATTGTATGGTGTAGGGATTTGGACGAGGAGGGACTTGCAGCTTGAGTTTGTCCACCATAGTCTTTGAGGCAACGTTAGCACAACTACCTCCATCAATGATAAGGGAACAAACCTTGTCTCCTACGGTACACCTGGTGTGAAAAATGGCTTCTCTTTGCTCCCTGTCCTTTTGAGTGGCAATTCCACTCAAGGCCCGGCGGATAACAAGCAACTCTCCTTCATCGGGGCCTTCCTCAACTTCTTCCAAACTTCCTTCTTCAAAGTGCTCTCCTTCTTCATCATAGGCATGTTCATCACATGCTTCTTGGTACTCCGCTAGGGAAACAATCCTCCTGTTTGGACACTCAGATGCATAGTGTCCCATGCCTTGACACCGAAAGCAACGAACCTTGTCCTTTGATTTGGGCTCTTGTGTGGGGGGTTTTGGAGGGGTTGGAGTGGTGTTTTTGGTTTGTGGAGGTGGGGGATTTTGTGGACGAGGAGGGTAGTACGGAGGCTTTTGTGTGGGGTAAGGACGAGAGAGAGGCTTGGAAAGGACACTCTTTCCCTTTGATTTCTTTTGTTGCTCTACCTTATAGGCTAGAGAACTCAAGTCATCTAGGGATGAATAGGGTTGCAACTAAATTACATGAGCAATGGACTCATCAAGACCGGTCAAGTATCTTACCAAGGTTTGTGAGTCGTCTTCTCTCAAATCGCATTTTAGTAGGAGTTGTTCAAACTCCCGAGTGTATTCTTCCACACTCTTGGATCCTTGCTTGAGTCGATGGAGCTTGAGATAATTGTCTTGCACATAGTGAGAGGGAAGAAACTTGGCCTTGAGTTTTTGTTTCATTTTGGCCCAAGTTCTGATTTTCCCTTTCCCGTTTCTTGCTCTTTTCGCTCCAAGGTTAGCCCACCAGATTGAAGCATATTTTCTGAGTTTAAGGGCTACAAGCTTTACCTTCTTAACTTCCGGGATGTCCTCATATTCAAAGATCCTCTCAATGGTGTGCAACCAATCGAGAAATAAGTCCGTATCAAGTTGGCCTTCAAATTCGGGGATGTCAATTCGGACACCACCAATATTTCCTCCTTGCCTTCGTCTCCTTGGGGGTTCCTCATCACTTGAATTGGCATGGGAGTGATGGACTTCCTCTTCAGATTCAACCACTGGTTCATGAGGATGAGAGGGAGTGGGGCTATGAACCCACCTTCTTTTCTCCTCCAAAAGTTGCCCAAGTTGAGTTCGAAGATAAGTGATTTGTGCTTCTAACTCTTCCACACGTGCTTGGTCGCTTCTTGTGGACTTTGTAGACATGTTGGAGATGCGTTGAAGGAAGAATATGCAGCAGGGAAAGTGGCACGGTCGTGCAAGGGGGCACCGTCAGGCCGTGCTATGCTTCGGCTGAAGAAAATGCAGAAAAGTAGAGTGGCACGGTCGTGCGTGTCGGCACGGGGGCACCGTGCTCCGTCTCGACTTGAAGATTTCTGGAAAAATGATATGGCACGGTCGTGTATGGTGGCACGCGGGCACCGTGCTGCTTCTCTGGTCTTCAAGACTTCGGATTGCCGGTTTGTGCCTCTTTTTTTTTGTTTGTATTTTGGCTTTTTGGGATGTGTTTGGGTATGATGTGGGTCACTTAAAAAGCCTTGGCTCTGATACCAATTGATGTAGATGTGGGGGGGCAAGTGAACCAAATCAAACTCCAACTCAAATAAGCCAAATTGGAAAGAGAAATGAAAGATGGATGGATGGATGAAGAACTTCACTACACAAGAAAAGGGATAGAACAAGATCTTGTAATTGAGATAATCCTTCACGGAGCCACTCAATGACTTGAGCTTGGGCTAATTCTCTTGTCTTAACCAAGGAATCACTCCAATTGGAAAAGATAGAGAACCTAGAACCCCACTTGAATTAGCCAAATTCAAGATATAGAACTAGGAATTTTTTGAGACACAAATGAGAATCACTCTCAAAGGTGCTTGTATTACTTTGGAAATCTCTTACAATGCTGAATGATTAGCTTCACATGCCCCTCCCCTTTTATAGACTCATCAAAAGACAATCAAAAGACTCAAATAACTCCAAACAATTAAAACTAGCTAATGAAAAGTCTAAAAAAAATGAAAAGACACATCATAAAAGGGGGTGGGGGAGGTTACAAGGAATATTCTAGGATTTTTGCAGCTGATTACATCAATCTAGAAGCATCTAAAACGTTCACAATATCAGCCACACAAGTATATGTAACCGAAGACTCTTCATATTCCCAGCATTAATCCTTGCAACTGTCTCAACTTCAACAGAGCATAACTTCCGGAATACTCGGCCAAATCACGCGTTCTTGGGCTTGTTAGAAAGCCCTGGAAGTCTATTTTCCAGAATGGGCTCATTTGCTCAATTTGGATAAGCGGCTTGAAAGTTATGGCCAAAACAATGCACCTATCTCAGACTGGACTGGATCAGCACAACGTATCTTTGAGTGATATTTTGCCCAATCAAAAGATGTCCAAATTAAATAAAATTGGGCTTATTTTAAAGCTGACATCTTAAGCTTCAAAACCATGTGGAGCCTCAAGGTGTGGGTCCACGTTAGGTAGGCCAAAAGTGCACACAAAAATCGGGAAATTTCTGGATGAAGGCGGCACTACCTCTTCGGGCATGAACGCCAATTTCCGGTAAAGTTTGGCAACTTCCTTGACCTCTTGAAGCTTGAGTGAATCCTCCTTGAGCTGAGCTTGATGGTCCTTGGGCTTCTCACGATGGTCTCCATCACAACCTCCCCCATCCCTTTTATGATGAGTCTTTTCATTTTGGAGGTAAACCCGTGGGAATCTCATCGGGGAACACATGATAGAAATTTTCAAGGAGTGTCTTTGCAATGGGGTGAGTGGGCAACATATTTTCTGGGTCGCTTTGGATGTTCAATATCCACTCTCTAAAGGCCTTAAACTCATGTTGAGAAGCCTTTAAAATGGGTTCACTCACGGATAGCAAACAATTAACATGTTTAGGCTTTTTTTGTGGTTGAATTTCGTGGAGCTTGGAGGGGGATAATGGGGCTAGGGTAATCTTCTTGCCATCTTTAGAAAATGAATAGGTATTAAGATAACCATTATGCATAACCTTTTAATCATACAACCATGGTCGTCCTAATAACACATGACATACATCCATAGGAATAACATCACACCATAACTCATCTTGATAGCTCTTTCCAATGGAAAAGGAAATCAAACAACGAGAATTCACCTGAATGCCCTTGCTTTGATTTAGCCACTGGATGGCTATGGAAGGGGGTGTGATGTACCCATGGGAGGCAATGAGAATGAGCAAGTTCAAAGGCAATCCACCCCCCAAGAAAGTCTAAGAAGCCACCCAAGTCATAAGGAAACTCATAGAAGATCAAGGCCATTACCCAACAATTCTGGTCAGCAATTGTTTGAACTTGGTGGCCCTATCACCAGGACTAAGGTGGTTTATGATGATGTAACCATGAATGTCAAAGATAAGAATGTATGATGGGAAGATGAAAACAAGGACAAGCAAAAACCGAAAAGAACAATGAGCTCAACCGGTCTTGATGGATAGGGTGCAACTCTCTTGTCTAAGATAAGCCAAAGGCGCCACTTAGAGGAGAAGTTGGGCTATTCCTTCTTCACTTATGGATACAGAATATCACCACCATAAGCAAGAGAAAGGAACCTAGACACTTGAACTAGCCAATTCAAGCTAAAGCAACTAGGAGTTTCAATGGAGAGTAAAACACTCAGATTTCATTGCATGATATTCAAAGCTGCCTTTCTTACATTCCTAAAGGTCCCTTATATAGGAGGGAGCCTCAAAATTCAGATTACATGGGTTACAATGCAAGCAAAACGGATCAAGACAAAAGGGAAGCACAAAAAGCAAGAAAAGTACAAAAGGTGATGTTGACAGTTGCTGTCCAGTTTTCCAGATTGCAGGGTCAACTTTCAGCAGCTGTATCTTCATCCTTACTTACCCAAATTGGCTCCAACATACCTTATTAGAAAGCTTAGAAAGTGTTCTTTCATATGTCTACTTTTGGAGCTCATTTGGTGCAGCCGTTCAGGAGATATAAACAGAACAAGTGAGATGGTGCAGGCTGACTTCCAAAAAGCAGCTTTAGAAGTTTCCTTGCTTTTAGCCTCCTTGGGACACGTTTGACTCTGGTTTCTTTTCCCACCCTTTTAGCCAATTCAAAAAAAAGGATCTAGGGGTTAAAATTCCAGGTTGTTAGGGTTACTTTAGGTTGGGGAAAATGGGCTCCCAAAGCCGGACAAAATCTGACCTGGAAAACAGTTTTGGACAGTTTGGCTTTAACAAAGGGTTTGGATGGGCAAATGACATCGAAATGGGCTGAAACTTGATTTATTGGGCAGCTAACTCTCCAATCTTTCCAGACATACCAAAAGTTTGGCTTTAAAGCCTCAGGTCATCAGGTCACCAAGGTCATAAAGTCGGGCCATGTGCGGGATGAGCCCGGCAGAATGCAAGTGATCGTGTCTTGAGTGATTTCTAATCCTTGGAAAGCCTTTGTGACCTCTTGAGCTATAAGAACCCCGTGGGGCTGATCCCCATCATCCCCCCCAGCTTGGGAAGAGTTTGTCCTCAAACTTGGTAGCTCGTCTTCTTCATCAAAGTAGGGCCTCAAATCGGCTACATTGAATGTAGCGGATACTCCATAGTCACCGGGCAAATCAACCTTGTATGCATTAGAATTGACTTTTTCAAGGATCTTGAATGGGCCATCCGAGCGTGGAAGAAGCTTGGACCTTCTTTTGCTAGGAAATCGCTCCTTTCTTAGGTGGATCCATACTAAATCTCCGGGCTTAAATTGGACTTCCTTGCGGTGCTTGTTTACCCGATCCTTGGTCTGATCATTGAACTTCTCAATTTTAGCCCTCACTTGTGCATGGAGCTCTTGGATTTCCCTTGCTCTCTTCTCGGCCTCCCAACTAAACTTGATTGGAGTAGGGAGGGGTGTAAGGTCCATAGGTGTACAAGGGTTGAAACCATATACAACTTGGAATGGAGAAAGACCGGTGGCTTTGCTTGGCACTCGATTGTAGGCAAACTCGGCATGGCTAAGAAACTCATCCCAACCCTTTGTGCTCTTCTTGGCTAGGACCCTCAACAAAGTACCCAAGGTCCTATTGGTGACCTCGGTTTGGCCATCCGTTTGGGGGTGACATGATGTGCTAAATTTGAGATGAGTGCCCATCTTCTTCCATAGAGTGAGCCAAAAATGGCTCATGAACTTGCTATCCCGGTCGGACACCATGCTTTTGGGGATGCCATGGAGCCTCACAATCTCTTTGAAGTAGAGGCTTGCAATTTGAGTGGCATCATGGGTAGTATGGCATGAGACAAAGTGTGCCATCTTTGAAAACCGATCAACTACCACCATTATGGAGTCCTTGTTCCGTTGTGTCCTTGGTAGGCCGGTAATGAAGTCTAAACTCACATCCTCCCAAGGAGCCTTTGGGACCGGTAAGGGCGAGTAAAGACCTTGAGGCAAGACATGGCTTTTGGCAAGTTGACAAGTAGAGCACCTTTTAACATAATGCTCAACATCCTTGACCATCTTGGGCCAATAGTAGTGCTCCTTCAACATGAGTGAGGTCCTCTCAATGCCAAAGTGGCCGGCCAAAGCTCCTCCATGCACTTCTTTAATCAAAAGCTCCCTAATGCCTCCTTTAGGGATACATAACCGGTTTCCTTTGAATAAGAACCCCCCTTCAATGTGAAATGGACCATGGGGGTGTCGTGAGCATACTTCAAAGGTCTCCTTGAAGTCTTCATCCTTGGTGTACAACTCCTTGATCAATTCAAACCCAAGGACTCTTGAGTCAAGGGAGGAGAGGAGTAGATATCTCCTAGACAAGGCATCCGCACCCTTGTTTAAGTGCCCGGATTTGTGGTGGATCACAAAGTGGAAAGCTTGAAGATATTCCACCCACTTAGCATGCCTTGGGTTGAGCTTGTGTTGACTTTGTATGAACTTGAGTGCTTCATGATCCGAGTGGAGGATGAACTCTCCCCCCACCAAATAATGTCTCCAATGTTCCAAGGCCCTCACTATGGCATAAAACTCCTTGTCATACGTTGAGAATTTTCGCTTGGCCTCATTGAGTTTTTCACTAAAGTAGGCTAATGGTCGGCCTTCTTGTGATAGGACCGCCCCTATGCCCACCCCCGAAGCATCACACTCCACTTCAAATATCTTGGAGAAGCTTGGAAGAGCAAGTATGGGTGCACTAGTGAGCTTCTCCTTCACATCTTCAAAGGCAGCTTGGGCCTTTTCATTCCACTCAAATTTCTTGGATTTGAGAATCTCGGTCAAAGGAGCCATGATTGTGCTAAAGTTCTTGACAAACCTTCTATAAAAAGAGGCTAGACCATGAAAGCTCCTCACTTGGTGAATAGAGGAAGGAACCGGCCATTCCCGGATGGATTGAACTTTGCTCTCGTCCACTTGTATACCTTGGGCCAAAACAACATACCCTAAGAAAACAACTTGGGGAGTGAAGAAGTGGCACTTCTCCAAGTTGCCATATAACTTCTCTTGGGAGAGCACATCAAGAACTTGTTGAAGGTGATTAACGTGCTCCTTCTCACCTTGGCTATAAACCAAGATGTCATCGAAATAGACCACTACAAACCTCCCAATGAAAGGCTTGAGAACTTGATTCATTAGACGCATGAAAGGGCTTGGAGCATTGGTAAGGCCGAATGGCATGACCAACCATTCATATAGTCCCCCCTTGGTCTTGAATGCCGTCTTCCATTTATCCCCTTCATAGATTCGAATTTGATAGTAGCCACTCCTAAGATCAATCTTAGAGAAAATAGTGGCCCCATGCAACTCATCAAGTAGGTCCTCCAATCTAGGGATGGGATAGCGGTACTTAATAGTGATTTTGTTGATAGCCCGACTATCCACACACATCCTCATTCTTCCATCCTTCTTTGGTACCAATAAGGCCGGAACGGCACAAGGACTCAAGCTTTCCCGAATCATTCCTTTGGCCAAAAGTTCATCCACTTGCCTTTGGATTTCTTGGTTTTCTTGTGGATTCATTCTATAGGCCGGTTTATTTGGAAGGGTGGATCCGGGAATGAGGTCTATTTTGTGTTGGATGGTTCTTTGAGGGGGTAGGCCATGGGGAATTTCTTGCGGAAACACATGGTTATAGGCTTGGAGAAGGGGGATGAGGAGGGGATGGGAGTGAGTGACGGTTTCGGTTTCACCTAGGCCAAGTAGGAGCCACTCCTTGAATGACTCATACTCATGGTTTTCGGCTTTGAGGAGGTTAGTGAGTAGGATGTCTTTTTGTGGGGTTTCTTTTGGCTTGAGGAGTTGGGAAGGACGAATGGGGGTAAGGGTGATTTTCTTGTGGTCTAGGATGAAGGAGGAGGTGTTCATTCGGCCATCATGCATAACATTTCTATCAAAGAGCCACGGTCTACCAAGGAGTACATGACATGCATCCATGGGAATCACATCACACTAAATTTCATCCTTATAGTTCTTTCCAATGCTCAAAGAAACTAAACAACGAGATGAGACTTGGATACCTTTGCCTTGATTGAGCCATTGAATGGTGTATGGAAAAGGGTGTGGAGATGCCGTGAGTTGAAGCTTGTCCCCCAAGGTCTTGGATGCCACATTTGTACAACTCCCTCCATCAATGATGAGGGAACATACTTTGCCTCCTATGGTGCACCTCGTGTGAAAGATGGCCTCCCTTTGTTCATTCCCATCTTGAGTAGCCAACCCACTCAAAGCTCGCCTAACCACCAAGAGTTCACCTTCATCCGGGCCCTCCTCTACTTCTTCCAGGGCCTCATTCAAGTACAACTCCTTTTCTTCTTCCATTTCTTCTTCAAAAGATGCTTGGTACTCGGCTAGGGTGACCACTCTCTTGTTTGGACATTCGAATGCAATATGTCCAAGGCCTTGGCACCTAAAGCACCTCCTTGTCTCCTTTGGTTTTGTGGACATTTGAGGGGCTGTTTTGGGGACCGAAGGGGGAGGAGTTTTTGGGTTTGGAGGGTTAAAGGGCTTTGGCGTGGTGTATGAAGGCCTTTGGGGAGTGTAGGCACGATTTTGTGGTTTAAAGGCTTCACTCTTTCCCTTAGTCTTCTTTTGTAGTTCCACCTTGTGAGCTAGAGAACTTAACTCATCAAGGGTGGTGTATGGGTGCAATTCTACTATATGGGCTATCTTCTCATCCAACCCACAAAGATACCTCACCAAAGTTTGTTCCTCATCCTTTTTAAGGTCACATTTTATGATCAATTGCTCAAACGCCCTTGTATATTCCTCCACACTTAAAGACCCTTGTCTCAAATGGTGAAGTCTAGAAAAGTTCTCTTGAAGGAAGTGAGATGGAAGGAACTTCTCTTTGAGTTTTTCTTTCATTTTCCTCCAAGTTTTAATCTTCCCCTTCCCTTTCTTGGCCCTCTTAGATAAAACATTAGCCCACCAAGTAGAAGCATACTTTCTAAGTTTAAGGGCAATTAGTTTTACCTTCTTTTCATCCGGGATGTCCTTGTAGTCGAACACCCTCTCCACGGTTTGTAGCCAATCCAAGAACTCGTCCGGATCAAGCTTGCCTTCAAACTTGGGGATGTCAACTTTGAAGTCGTTGAATCCACCTCCTTGATGCCTTTCTTGTCTCCTTGATCCTCTACTAGCTCTTCCTTGTGACCCAAAAGGGTTGAAATCCAAATCACTTTCACCCGGGTCACTAGATTCACTTGGAATAGGTGAATCCCTCAAGTTGTCTCTCCTTTCCTTCATGAGCCTTTGAAGTTGAGTTTGCAAGTACTTGACTCTAGCTTCCATTTCGGCCTTTTCTCTTGAGGCTTATTCGGCCACTTGCTCGGGTGTTTGGCTAGAAGACATGATATGTGGGCTTTCTGGGAGAGAAACACGAGATTTGGGCTGAGAATGGGGTGGCACGGTCGTGCCGTGGGACACGGGCTTCCCGTGCCAAGTTACTGCCGTGACAAAAGTGCAGAAAAGAGGTGGCACGGTCGTGCCTTAAAGCACGGGTAGGCCGTGCCACAATTCTGTCCCGTGCAGATAGAGAAAGGATGTTTTGTGGGTTGTGTTTGAGAAATGTGTTTGGGTGGAAGCTTGGCCAAGAGGGTAGCCTAAGCTCTGATACCAAGATGATGTATGTTAACCATGGGAATGTCAAAGATCAGAATGTATGATGGGGAAGATTGAAAACAAGGACAAGCAAAAACCGAAAAGAACAATGAGCTCAACCGGTCTTGATGGATAGTGTGCAAGTCTCTTGTCTAAGATAAGCCAAAGGCGCCACTTAGAGGAGAAGTTGGGCTATTCCTTCTTCACTTATGGATACAGAATATCACCACCATAAGCAAGAGAAGGGAACCTAGAAGATCACCACTTGAACTAGCCAATTCAAGCTAAAGCAACTAGGAGTTTCAATGGAGAGGAAAACACTCAGATTTCATTGCATGATATTCAAAGCTGCCTTCTTACATTCCTAAAGGTCCCTTATATAGGAGGGAGCCTCAAAATTCAGATTACATGGGTTACAATGCAAGCTAAACGGATCAAGACAAAAGGGAAGCACAAAAAGCAAGAAAAGTACAAAAGGTGATGTTGACAGTTGCTGTCCAGTTTTCCAGATTGCAGGGTCAACTTTCAGCAGCTGTATCTTCGTCCTTACTTACCCAAATTGTGATGGAGACCATCGTGAGAAGCCCAAGGACCATCAAGCTCAGCCCAAGGAGGATTCACTCAAGCTTCAAGAGGTCAAGGAAGTTGCCAAACTTTGCCGGAAATTGGCGTTCATGCCCGAAGAGGTAGTGCCGCCTTCATCCAGAAATTTCCCGATTTTTATGTGCACTTTTGGCCTACCTAACGTGGACCCACAACTTGAGGCTCCACATGGTTTTGAAGCTTAAGATGTCAGCTTTAAAATAAGCCCAATTTTATTTAATTTGGACATCATTTGATGGGGCAAAATATCACTCAAAGATACGTTGTGCTGATCCAGTCCAGTCTGAGATAGGTGCATTGTTTGGGCCATAACTTTCAAACCGCTTATCCAATTTGAGCAAATGAGCCCATTCTGGAAAATAGACTTCCAGGGCTTTCTAACAAGCCCAAGAACGCGTGATTTGGCCGAGTATTCTGGAAGTTATGCTCTGTTGAAGTTGAAGCAGTTGCAAGGATTAATGCTGGGAATATGAAGAGTCTTCGGTTACATATACTTGTGTGGCTGATATTGTGCACGTTTTAGATGCTTCTAGATCGATGTAATCAGCTGCAAAAATCCTAGAATATTCCTTGTAACCTCCCCCACCCCCTTTTATGATGTGTCTTTTCATTTTCTTAGACTTTTCATTAGCTAGTTTTAATTGTTAGGAGTTATTTGAGTCTTTTGATTGTCTTTTGCTGAGTCTATAAAAAGGGGAGGGGCGTGGGAAGCTATTCATTCAGCATTGTAAGAAATTTCCAAAGCAATACAAGTACTTTGAGAGTTGTAATCTCATTGTGTTAAAATCCTAGTTCTATATCTTGAATTTGGCTCATTCAAGTGGTGTTCTAGGTTCTCTTCCTTTTCCAATTGGAGTGATTCCTTGGTTAAGACAAGAGAATTAGCACAAGATCAAGTCATTGAGTGGCTCCGTGAAGGATTATCTCAATTACAAGTTCTTGTTTATCCTTGTTCTTTTTGTTATTATTCTTCAAACCATCTCAATCTATCTTCCACCATATTCTCTTTTCTTTGGTTGATTCTTGTTTAGTTTGAGTTTGAGTTGATTTGGTTCACTTACCACCCACATCTACATCAATTGGTATCAGAGCAAGGCTTTTAAGTGACCCACATCATACCCAAACACATCCCAAAAAGCCAAAATACAAAAAAAAAAAAAGAGGCACAAACCGGCAATCCGAAGTCTTGAAGACCAGAGAATCAGCACGGTGCCCCCGTGCCACAACACACGACCGTGCCATATTCTTTTTCCAGGAATCTTCAAGTCGAGACGGAGCACGGTGCCCCCGTGCCGCCAAGCACGACCGTGCCACTCTACTTTTCTGCATTTTCTTCAGCGAAGCATAGCACGGCCTGACCGTGCCCCCTTGCACGACCGTGCCACTTTCCCTGCTGCATATTCTTCCTTCAACGCATCTCCAACATGTCTACTAAGTCCACAAAAAGTGATCAAGCAAGAGTAGAGGAGTTGGAAGCCCAAGTTACATATCTCCGGACTCAACTGGGCCAACTCTTAGAAGAGAAAAGAAGGTGGGTTCATAGCCCCACTCCCTCTCATCCTCATGAACCGGTGGTTGAATCTGAAGAGGAAGTCCATCACTCCCATGCCAATTCAAGTGATGAGGAACCCGCAAGGAGACGAAGGCAAGGAGGAAATATTGGTGGTGTCCGAATTGCCATCCCCGAATTTGAAGGCCAACTTGATCCGGACTTATTTCTCGATTGGTTGCACACCATTGAGAGGATCTTTGAATATGAGGAGATCCCGGAAGATAAGAAGGTAAAGCTTGTAGCCCTTAAACTCAGAAAATATGCTTCAATCTGGTGGGCTAACCTTGGAGCGAAAAGAGCAAGAAACGGAAAAGGGAAAATCAGAACTTGGGCCAAAATGAAAGAAAACCTCAAGGCCAAGTTTCTTCCCTCTCACTATGTGCAAGACAATTATCTCAAGCTCCATCGACTCAAGCAAGGATCCAAGAGTGTGGAAGAATACACTCGGGAGTTTGAACAACTCCTACTCAAATGCGATTTGAGAGAAGACGACTCACAAACCCTGGTAAGATACTTGACCGGTCTTGATGAGTCCATTGCTCATGTAATTGAGTTGCAACCCTATTCATCCCTAGATGACTTGAGTTCTCTAGCCTACAAGGTAGAGCAACAAAAGAAATCAAAGGGAAAGAGTGTCCTTTCCAAGCCTCTCTCTCGTCCTTACCCCACACAAAAGCCTCCGTACTACCCTCCTCGTCCACAAAATCCCCCACCTCCACAAACCAAAACCACCACTCCAACCCCTCCAAAACCCTCCACACAAGAGCCCAAATCAAAGGACAAGGTTCGTTGCTTTCGGTGTCAAGGCATGGGACACTATGCATCTGAGTGTCCAAACAGGAGGATTGTTTCCCTAGCAGAGTACCAAGAAGCATGTGACGAACATGCCTATGATGAAGAAGAAGGAGAGCACTTTGAAGAAGGAAGTTTGGAAGAAGTTGAGGAAGGCCCCGATGAAGGAGAGTTGCTTGTTATCC
>JAKOGI010004599.1:0-15000 GCA_029747015.1 Carnegiea gigantea
CTTAATTCAGAATTAGGAGCATTAAGTAAAGCTTCTGAAATGGGTTGACAGAAATTGTATTTGAGTGTTTTGGGTGTGGGTGGAGTGAAAAAAAAGGATGGTGGTTCATGAAAAGTGGTGGGAAGGCCAAGATGCTCATGGCTTCTAGGTGGATGGTAAGTGTCCAGGGGTAGCATGGAGCCTTCATCAGCTTTTACCATGACTTCTTCAAGATCATCTCCATCATGGTCTTCAACTTTCTCTTCTGATTGAACCTCTTCCATGGCCTTCCATTCAGCTAGGGTGACATTTCTTAGATTGGGACATTCGGATGCTAAGTGACCAAATCCTTGGCACTTAAAACATTTTCGAGCTCCTTTAGGAAGGGGTCTTTGTGTGGGTGGTGGGAAAGGGTTCTTTGGTGGAGTTGGGCTTTTTTACGGAGTGGAAGGGAATGAACTTATGAGCTTAATGGAGATTTTTTTTTTCATGGGCGTGTAAGTGGATGGACGAAAGGAATCCTTCAACTTACTACTTAATTTCTTCCAAGTTCTCACCTTCTCTTTTCCTTTCTTTTTTCGCTCAAACTTGTACTTATTCCACCACTGAAGTGCACAACCTCACAATCTTGAAATAACCACTTTGAACTTCTATTGGTCATTACGGATACAACAAGTAAAAACTCGTTCCATCTTAGATAACCAGCCTGTGAACTCTTCCTTTTTGCCACGAAATTTTGGAATTGCAAAGCAAGCATATCCAATATCAATATAAGCTAGTTCTTTCTCCAAGCTCATTGAAGATGGCGTGAAGGATGAGGCCTAGGGTTCTTTGTGGGCTGATTTGAAATGTAAGTAGGCTGTTTGTGTTTGGATTTAATTTGGGAGCGTGGGGTTCAGGCAAGGATCTGAACCTGATTCTGATACCAAATATGATGTACCTGCCGAGGGTTCAAGCCAAAACTCAAATTAAGAGTGAAAGCTTAAAACCAAGAGAGAATACAATCAATACAAAACCAAGGAAAGTGGCACGTAATATGCTGGTTGTGAGGCAGCAAACACGTGAGATAGGATGGGTTTTAGAATCAGGGGATACTAAATGATAAAAGAAAAGAAGGAAACACCAAAGAACACCAAGGGGAATCACACGGGTTTGTGAGGTCCGAATGAACACCTTAAGCAATTCAAGTTGTTTCAAAGGGTTTGGATAGTCTAAACTCTTAGTTAGATACAGAAACACCACTAAGTTTGAGTTTAGGGCCCTTAACCTCAATTAGGATACAGAAACACTACCTAATTAAGAGTTAAGACTTACTTGATCACCACTTACTTCGGCCTAAACTAAGATAAGCAAGTGAAGTGTTTGGTTGCACTAAGGCACGAAAGCACAAAGCTCTCAAAGAGGTTTTTGATTCAAATCTGATATTCAAGTATATATTACACAATGAACAACTAAGGCTCTTATATAGCCTTCAAAATACACAAAAGGAGCTTTCCTTCTAAGCTAGTAAAGTCATTAAGCTAACCTAAGCTAATTAGTACACGGTTAGAGCTTAAACAAGTATAAGCTGAAAGTTTAAGCTACAAAATACAAGTTTGCCTTCTTAAACTCTTTCCTAAGCATTAAGAAACCTTGTTGACTCATTTTCCCTTCAAGAGAGGTAAGTTTCACACGGCTGCCACCTCAAAAGGTTGATGAATGCATGGCTGCCATGTAGAGTGAGTGTGGCCGGTTCATAGCTTGCCAAGTGTCGCCTTCTTCTTACTTCCACGTGTCTCACTCCTATGTGACTGAGTGGCAGCTTACCAAGCAGCTCAAAGTGACCAAGTAGGCAAGCACACACCTCTAGCAAACCCATCTAGGAGGGAAAACCACCTAGCTAAGTAACCAGGTGTCTAGGCCCCCATTTCTGCCCAGTTTTGTTCTTCCTGGTTGACACCTCAAATGTTGAGTAATCTAAGCTTTCCTTACATGGAAGGAAACCTTATAATGTCTAGAATACCCTCCTTTTTGAATCAAGGCATTTGGACATCATTTGCCCCTTAAAAGAGGCTGAATATTCGAACCGTACAGAATCTGGTCCAAAACAGCATAGGACTGAAAATGAGCTGATTTAACCAACCAATTGAATTCCAAATTAGATGATTCCAATTGGAGTTGAAAGTAGACATCTTGGGTATTCCAAAAAGGTAAAAATCCAAGACTTAAAACACCATTAAGCTTATCAAATCACATAACCAAAACCGGGTACATTCTGGTTGAACTGGGCAGTTTGTATATCTTGGTATTATTGGCTAACTTGAGAGGGTAAATGAAGTCCAAATGGGGTGAAACTTGATTTTATGGAAAGCTGACTTCATGAACTTCAATCGCGATGCAAAATATTGGACTTAAACTTTAAAGAAGTTTAAGTAATTAACCTCTCAAAATTGGGTTTGCTGCTGGAAGCAAACCATGACCTGCTGTTTTAGGTCTTAAACAAAATAAGGATGATTTATTCATCCTTAAACCAGCATATTGAGCTTACCTAATTGATTTGATTCTTTTTAAAATAAAAGGGATGGAGGGATTTCCATCATAAGCATTTGTTGAATGAAAATCAGATTGAAAGCTTGAAAGCTTTTTCTCTCAAATTCTTGCTTGCTTATCCTTAATTAGGCCAATTAAGGTGGTGTTCAAGTCAAGTCTTAACCTTGATTAAGTGGTGATATCTGTATCTTAATCAAGTTTAAGGGCCTTAAACTCAAGGATTGGTGGTGTTTCTGTATCCATTCATTGAGTTTAGCCTATCCTACTTTTGCTCACAAACAACCAGGTTAAGAGAGGATTAAGGTAAGATTATTAGCTTAAGTTTACAAGTTAATAATCTCTTACTTTGAAGTTCCCTCAAATCCCCTCACTCTCTCATCCCTCATACCCTTTATTCCATCCCATTCCACAATTTATAGCAACCAAAAAGCCAAGCAAACACATCCAACACCAAGAACACTCAACCGGGTTCAAGTGAGAGCATTTCAGCTTCCACAACCAGAAAAGTGGCACGGCCTGCCCGTGCTCCTAAGCACGACCGTGCCACTTTGGTACGACTCAAACCTTTGTATTTTTGATCTCTTTTGATGTGTGTTAGTTTGGAGGTCCTTCCTTCCTTAAGACATACATCAACGATAGCCATTAATTCATGATAAATAACTCTAGAAAGTCTCATGCTCAAATTCTGGGAAACTAAAACTGGCATGCTTGAATTTTTTCCAACTTTAAGAATTTTTCTAATTTTTTAAAAGAATTTTCAATTTTTTTTTTAAGGTTTTTTTTTCCTATTATTGAAGGAAAAAGTAAAAGGAAAAACAATGACTCTATAAAGTAATGACTAGAACTAAAACAAGACACCTAAATAATTAATTTAACAAAATAAACTAATAAAAAGAAATCCATATGACCAAAAGAAAAGAAAGACTGAAAAGACTCAAGCATCAAAAGGTAACCTAATACAAAAAATAGAAAAGAAGCACACACAGAAAGCATGCACACCATTTTCTTTTTATGATCTTGTTTTGGGGATTTTTGATTTTTTCTGGATATTTTTTTTTACTTTATTTTTGCACAAAGAAAAGAAAAAATAGAAAGTAAACTAATCTGAAGAACAAAATGAAAATAGAAAACTCAAAATAACAAGAAGAGAACCGAAATACCTAAACCTAAGCAAGCAAATTCAAGCAAAATAAAATAAAAACTAAAAATCTAACCCTAAAAATCAGAACTAAATACATAGTAAATTTAACAGAATCACAAGGAACATGAATATATTTTTTTCTGAATTTTTTCTATCCCAGAACTGTTCAGAAAATTACAAACAGATTATTAAGTCCAAAATTCAGAGAAAAATCCATACAGACCTAAAATTTTCAAAACAATTCACACAAGCTCTAAAACGTATACTGAATCTAGGAAAAATATTAGCATAGCAAAAATACACCAGAATTGCTCTAGAAAATTTAAATAGATTCTAAAATTGGTGAAAAATCTGCACTGTTATTGTTTTCTTTTTTTCCAGATCAGTTCTACCTTGTTTCTTTTTGCTGTATATAAATCAGATTGGTTAGTGCTATTTTTTTAAGCAACAAATAACCTCTAAAAATCAAAATGAAACTAATCTCAACAAAAACAAAAATCGAAATACTAATTAATTCAAAAATCAAAACTAAACAAAATTACTAAAACGAAATAACGGCTAAATTAAAACTAAAAAACACAACTATAAAACTAAAACAAGAACGACACAAATGACTCGAATAATTAGGAACTCGACGCAACTTGATTTCACAAATCTATCCTCGACAATGGTGCCAAAAACTTGTTGTAAATTCCCGTAAGTACATGGTTATCGTCGTAGGAATTACAAGTGTTGTCCTCAGAGATGGTTGTGAAATTGAGTTACCACTCAGCTAAGTTAAACCTGCTAAACAACCCTTTAAATGATCGTTCAGTATTATAGATTAACACGTGATAAGAATATGAAAATTAGCATTAGGAAATCAATAAATAAGAGAAGCACTCAAATGACAAAGATATAGCATCCAACACTTCTTGGTAGGACAAAGCCCATCTGAATCGAACCAGCCAACTCCAGCAAAGTGAATCACAAGCAAACAGAGCAACCAGCCAATTACATAGACGTTCACTGGCCAAGTATGAACTTGCACGAAGTTGAGCACAATTAAAGCACAGAAACTCAAATCTTCGTTTGGCCCAAGGTCGATTGAAACGAAAGCAAATCTAGAAAAAAAAAAAAAAAAAAAAAACCGAAATGAGGAGTATTAAAAAATGAAGATCAAAATCTTGACATTAAAACGAAAATCTCTCTGAAATTGGACCAAAGCTTGAGCAAATTACAAAGTCTAGGAGTTAAATCTACAAATTCGAAATTAACAATGATAACCCAGAAGCCCAGATACTGATGATCGACCCCCCGACTGATATCATTGTCCTCGACCTCCATTAAAGCCACTAAAGAATGCCCTCTCGTTGCCTTAATAAATTCCTAGAATTCAATCCTTGCAAACGGCCAACTTGATGATTAGTAATTAAGGGGAAGAAGAATTAATGGCCTTGAGCGTTTCTGGGCAATCGAAGAAGAAGGAGAAGGCGGCCATGGAAGCTGAGGAGTCACGAGATTCCTGTGCGTTTCTATGAGGAAGAAGAAAGAAGAAGGGGGGCTCCGTTTGGCATGTGAGAAGCATGTGCGGGGGGGAAAAAAAAAAAAGGCAGGCTGGGTCTGGGTTTCGCTTATAAGCTCGGTTTGGGCCTAGCTTAGCATGAGGATGTAGAGAGGAGAGGGGAAAGGGAGGAGGCAGCTGGGCCAAGTAGTTAGGCTGTTATTTTGGACTTCGGGTTTTTCGTCTCTTCTATTTTTCCTTACTTGATCCAATCCTTGAACTAGTGATTTATTCTCCAACTTCTCCAAAATCCTACAAGACAAACAAACTAGTATTAAAATCTTAATTTACTAATTTAATTCGAGCAATTATTAGACAATAAAAGGGTATAAAATATCATAATGTCTGGTTTAACATAAAGATTTCCTCGTGTTTCCATTAGTCGGCACTGTTTCATTAGGTATTGGTTGTAAACTACTCGCAGAATTAAGAGCTTCTATCAAATCCATCACCATAAGCAAAGTCGCAACAAAAGGATTAGCAGATCAAGTTTTTTTTTTTTGGGGGGGCAGTTTTTTTAGCTTTCCTCACCATGGTCATGACGAAATCTTTTTCTCTTGTTTATTTTACTCTATACATAGTCCGAGCTCCAAATTAATGACATAAAATCCTTTTGCACTGATGATCATGTATTTGCATTTATAAATATTATTAGAGTATCTATAGCTCTACTGCATTTGATGTGATTTTTTCAATTAGTGATCAGATAATCATGACCATAAATTGATTTTTGGTTTTAAGATCTTACTTGTGAGTTAAATATGTGGCTCCAGTAGAGATTTTTCCGTTTTGTTGACTACAACATTTTTTATTTTTTGGAATTTGAGTTTTGATGGTTGGGTTCTTTATTTTATATGTGTTTATTAGGTCGGATTTCGTTGTGTGCTTCTTATTCGAAGTTTCTAATGGAGTGTATTTGTTAAGCTGCGTAGATTTCTGATTTCAATTTATTTGCTAGATGACATGACATGCTTTTGTTCATATTGCTTTATAGGTTGTGGTCTATTGTATACAAACTCGTTTCATCAGGGAAAGAAAATGAAAATTTAATACATATTTCTAGTTTAAAAAATCGGTTAATAAATAATAAGCGAAGCACCCCAAAAACCATCAAGTAGATCGCCTAAGAGCTCGTCCAATGGATGGCTCGTACGAGAAGAGAGAGGGCGGGGTGCGCTGCGCCGCGAGGCTCCTAGCTGCCTCGCAGCGGCCAGCTTGAGCCTCGCGGCTCGTCGAGCAACTACAAGGTGTGCCCTGTCCCTCTTTTGTTTGTTCGTTTCTCCCCCGAAACGACGTCATTTCGGGGGTTGACTCCTTTTTTTACTAGGTATTTGCGCGTAAAAAAAGAAAAAGGGAAAGTTGGGGAAGAATCAGGCTCTAGCAAATGAACCGTTGGGTAGGGAGACGTTTCTCTCTGCCCATTTCAATTTTTTTTTATTTTGTGTGTAATATTTGGTTATAAATTGGTGAATTTATCTTCATTTTTCTCGCACAAAATTCACTCACTCTCTCATCCTCTTCAGAAAATTTGTGATTTTTTTTTGCATCTGTATTGAGTTAATTTATTCAAGCAAGAAGTGAAATAATTAGTAAGAACTTCTATTTTTAGTTCCCTTAAATTCTTAATTTTGCATATTAAAGTTGAGATATTTTACTAACTTTTTATTTTTGTATTTGTAGAGAAGTTGTTAGTGCTGTATTTTGTCAAGGAAGAAGTGAAGACAATTGTGAGTAGTAATTTATTTTTTAATTTGTTGGAAAATATTATTATGTGTTTGTTGATATGTTAAATTTTATAATGATTATATGTTTTTAATATAGTAGCTATGATTAAATTGTTCAAAAGTGTTGGTTGAATATTTTTAGTCATGTACATGAAATTACACATATTGTAAGCTAAGTATTAAATTGTGAGTAGGAAGTTAATTTTTAATTTGTTGGAAAATATTATTATGTGGTAGTTTATATGGTAAATGTTAAAAGGATAATATGTTAAGAATATAATAGGCATGAGATGATAAATATAGTAGATAGACTAATTTAAAAATGATTAAATGTTGTTTTTGCAAATGTGAGATAATTAAAATTTGATTATATGTTGCGAATATGTGTTATTAACTTAGCAATATGATTGTATGTTTTAGGAAATATTTTTAAGCGTGCTAATGAAGTTAGGCTTATTAAATTGGTGGTTGTTAAAAATAAATTGGTGGTTGTTAAAATGAATGTATTTGTAGAATGTGTGAAATAATTATGAGAATATGTTTGTGAATATAGTTGGTGGAATAGTTGGTAAAATGGATACAGTCAGTAGAATATGTTATGAAATTATAAAAAAGAATGTGTTTTGAAAAAACATTATGAGAATATGTTTGTATATATGACATGATTATAATTAATTATATGTTGGTAGAAGAATATTTTGAGGCATGTTGGAGAAATTATGCATATTATAATGTAACTTATTCAAGTGAATATAGTAGGTAGGATATGTTACTAAAAGGAATATGCAAATGACTATGATAATTAAAATGAATATGTTGGTTCATAAAATAAATGTTTTGCTTTTTTTAGCATATGTTACTAAAATGAATATATTAATGACTATGATAATTAAAATGAACATATTACTTCATAAAATAAATACTTTCCTTTTTTTAGTACATGTTATTGAAATGAATATGTTAATGACTATGACAATTAAAATGAATATGTTACTTCATAAAATGAATGTTTCTTTACAGTAAATGTTACTAAATTGAATATGTAAATGACTATGATAATTAAAATGAATATGTTGGTTCATAAAATGAATGTTTTGCTTTTTTTAGTATATGTTACTAAAATGAATATGTTAATGACCATGATAATTAAAATGAATACATTACTTCATAAAAAGAATGTTTTCCTTTTTTTAGTATATGTTGTTAAAATGAATATGTTAATGACTATGATAATTAAAATGAATATGTTACTTTATAAAATGAGCAATTTCCTTTTTTAGTATATCTTACAAAAATGAATATGTTGCTAATTAAAATAAAATTAGGCATTTTAGTAGATGTTATTAAATTAAATATGTTAATGAAAATGTTATTAAAATGAATTGAACATGATGACGTGGTTAAATGATTAATATGATTTTCGTAACTAAAATGAATATTATTTGGTTTTTAATTTGAATATGATTATAACTGACTATGTTAATATGATTGTATTTGACATGAGTATGCACGTGGTTAAATGAATATATTGATTTAAATACGATTATATGATTGTATGATTGTATGTAACGCTATGCATCTGAAAATATTTGTGTATTTGGTAATGCCATTACCTTCAATTAATATAAGTGATCAATATAGTAATACGATTAATTATAAATTTGTAGGTGATAATTGCACCTGAAATATGGACCCTAACACTCACCCAACCTTTATGAGCTTGCTTAAGGGTAATGATTCACCCTAAGCTAGGGGGAATAGTGCTACCCCAATTCCCGCACACAATCCCTTTGTGTCTTACCCCCATATCCACCACAAAATTACCACCATCATCTGCATTATTCATATTACCCATCCCAACTTAGCTCGAGGATTTCGAGGGGTTCAAGTCAGAATCCTCGACCATATAGTCCACCATATCACCCCACAACACATAACGAATCTTTGAATGTGCACAGTACTGAATACCTATATTACATTCCTTTCTATCCCCCACCCCTCCTCATCCAAATTACCTTTCTGTGAGGAGCAACTCCACCCCCTCAACCACGCCAATGGGATCAATAGTCGGCTAGGTCACTCTGAGACAAACATTAAGGCAAGTACTGATGAGGGGACGCGAAGGAAGTAATGGGGGGTAATAGTGGTGGTGCAAAAAAAAGTGGACAGTTGCCGAAGATCAACGGCTAATACTAGTGTGGGTTAATGTAGGCACGGATCCTACTGTCGGGCTGATCAAAAAAGTCTTACTTTTGGAATAGGGCGAGCTCAAATTTTAATGAGCACCACCTATAAGGGGCATCGACACATACTTCAAAGACATGTAATAGCCGATGGCTTCACTGCTCCGCAATAGTCAATAAATGGACAGGTATTATGTTGGAAGTGGAACGTAGTACTCAGAATGATGCTAGGATTCTGTAGGAGGTCAATAGATTGTATACCAAGCATACGGGAAAGAAGTTTTATAGTTGGAGCATTGGTATGAGATGCTCAAGGACCAACCGAAATGCAGGGCAATATGTGACCCGCCCAAGTCAGGTCAAAATCGTCTGAAAGGTCCAATCCCGACACCGAAGAGGCAAGAGATGAAGGTACCGGTGGGAATGAAAGACCCGATGGCCGAAAAGTCGTGAAGAGAAGGCTAAAAGAAAAGGCTAACAACACCGTCGTTGATCTAGTCACAACTCAGCTGAATGAGTTAAACAGCACCAATATTGATATGAATCAAATATTCAAAGATTTCATCATCATAGCAAAAGAAGAAAAAGCTCAAAAGATGATAATGAAGGAACAAAATCTGAGGCCCCCTGGAGGATAGAATAATGATGATGGATACCTCAACGATGACTCCTGAACAAGCGACTTATTATGAGCAAAGAAGAGCAGAAAGCATCCAAAGGAGATCAGGGCACTCATCATCAACTCAGTAATATGTCTCCCCTCCCCCTTAATTATATAGATTAAAAGAACTATGTAACTTATATTAGGTTGCAAGAGCTTACTATGTAACTTTTATTTTCTATGTGTTGCCTTAGGCATGAGTTGGTGTAATCATGTTATGATATCAATTTATGAAAAAGGGCATGCCTACTATTGTTTAATAAAATGATTACTCTTCTATACATTAACGTTTAATCATTATTATGTTGCGCATGCCGTTTGTAATGGATACTTTTAATAATGGAGATCCCTCCATGGCCATGATTACCTGCCCTCAAGGTGGCCCAAAACAATCAGATTCAATGGCTAAAGTGCAAAAAACATGCCTAGTTTCCCTTAGTCATTTTCAGCCTTCATCCTGTTTTTAGCCCGTGCACAAGCCCGGTTTGTGCACCTTATTACGTGACCTTCCAAGGGATATGATTGGGATACAGGAGGCCTAACTTTAAGTTTAAGATGTGCTCTTTCCAATACGACCAGTTCTAAGTCATTTGGAGGTCATTTGCTACCTCAAATCAGCCGTTGAAGTCAAGTGCTCAAAACTCTTTCAGTTCTGCTCGGTTCTGGAAATGGGTCTGTTTGGATGCCCAAAGCTCCTCCATTTGGACTGAAACTTTTATGGCTTGAAAGTAAATTAAAAATATTATCAAGTGGCCATAAAAAAAACTCAGCCAAATTACACACTTAAGGAGCTATTGACCAACAAATCAAGAGAAGAAAATCCCTTTTACCCCGGGTACAAATAGCCGGCTGTTCTTTTTTTCCTTTGAGGTGATTTGCTTCAACCAAAGTACTAACCCACTTGCAAATGACTTGATTAGAGTGTCAAGCTGCTGATTGAGGTTGCCTAAGCTCCCAAGGTTGACACCTAAGCCTCAAGATCAACAATAAAGATGTGTCAAGCCACGGTTTAATCTAACCGTTTTTGATGTTGTTTTGATTTTTGAGTTTTAGCTTAGTTTAGCTTCTAGTTTGACTTTGTAAGCTGAATGCTTGTGTTTAGGAGGATTATAAGACCTCCCTTGCTGCCTTGTATGCTTAGAAGTTAATGCATTTGAATGAAGTTGAGCCTTAGCTACTTTGAACTCTCAAACTCTCTTCTAGCTTATCTCTATCTTTGGCCGGGTAGGGTGGTGATCTAGCAAGAACCTTAACCTCTCTTTGGTGGTGTTTCTGTATCTAAGGAGTTGTTAAGGGCCCTAGTACTAAACTTGGTGGTGTTTCTGTATCCAAGTGAGGTGCTAGATTTGGCTCCAATCACAAAGTTATCCTAGTTTGAGTTTGTGTTTACAAAGAAAGCTTGAATCTGTTTGTTCTCTTTACATTCTGTTTTGGTTTGCTTTGATTGTTCCTTGAGAGATACATCATTTAATGTTGAAAAGGTGCCTGTTGAGGAAGAATCATCATCCTCATCTTCATCAGATGATGATGTCATGATACTTGTCATGGGCGCTTATGTCCAACATTAACAACGAAAGCAACAATAAATGATGTTCCTTCTACAACTTAGGCAAGCAGCAACAGGCTAATGCCTTTGGCATCTAGGCCTCAGGTGAAGAAGAGATGTACTAAGAGAGATAGAGAAGTTGCCCACCACCACTTGTAAAAAGACTCCTTCGCGGAAGATTCATTATACAATGAACATTATTTTCGACGTAGATTCAGAATGAGGAGGCACTTATTTCTCCGCGTTGTGGAAGCACTTGGCAATCATTCAGAATACTTTAAGGTGAGGTATAATGCGGCCGGAAAGCGTGGGTTGTCGCCATCTACCAAGTGTACCACAGCCATGCGAATGCTTGCCTATGGTGTAACAGTTGATTACGTTGATGAGTACTTAAAGATTGGTGCGAGCACCGCAATGAAATGCCTGAAAAAATTGCCTTAGGCATTGTTGAGGTTTTCGGGGAGGAATACTTGAAAAAACTGAATCAAGTTGATGTTGATCGCGTACTGCAAGTTGCTGAAGCCCGTGACTTTCCCGGTATGTTAGGAAGCATAGACTGCATGCGCTGGGAGCAAAAGAATTATCCAACGGCTTGGAGGGCATCATTTAAAAAGCAAACTTAACAAGGTGCCAACAATCATCCTTAAAGTCGTTGTATCATACAACCTTTGCATATGGCATGCGTTCTTTGAGTTGCCCGGAAGTCTTAATGACATAAACGTCCTTGACCGCTCACTGGTTTTCAAGAGTTGTATAAGTATCGGATTCTTAAATGTGAGTATGTCATCCATGAGCATGAGTACAACAAAGGATACTATCTTTTGAATGGAATTTTTCCGAAATGGGTAACATTTGTTAAAACTATCCCACTTGCCTAAGGGTCGAAGAAAAAACTCTTTGCAGAACGTCAAGAATCAGTGAGAAAGGATGTTGAGCGAGTCTTTCCTGTGTTACAACCTTGAATTGCCATTGTATGTGTGCCCGCTCATCTGATGGATCCAAAAAAAATTGGTATTGTTATGAGAGTATGTCTAATACTCTATAACATGATTGTCGAGGACGAGCGGGACAACTGAGCTTGTATTTGACTACGATGTTGTTGAGGGAACTGTCCCGAAGCCGCTTGTTAACCACGACCGCCATCCATACTGTGAGAGGTACTTTTAACGATCAAGCGAAGTTCGCAACTCTGACACATATGCAGCTCTCCAAGCGGACTTGATTGAGGAAATATGGAAGTGAAATTCGGGTTGGCAGCAGAGAAGATAGTTGACTGATCGTCATATTATAATTTTTTAAAAATTGTTCAACTATTGTAAATTTTTTTGGTCCAATGTTAACCAATATATCTTTTTTTATTTATTATCGAACTCTTGTAATTTGTATATTCAAGCATGTGTGAATTCTTTTTATTGAAACTCTTATTTTTTTAAAAAAAATTATGGCCCTCTAATTTGTTGTGTTATCAAATTATTATGTGCATATTATTTTTTCCAAAAATAATAAACCCAAAAAATCAACCAGAACAAGAAAACTAAATCAATTAAATACGATTGGGTGTGGGATCTATTGGTATTATTTTATTTGGTGAACCAAAATGGTGAGCTTTCCAACAGAGAGAGTGAGGTTTGTGAGGCAAAAAGTTGGAGACATGCTTGATGTGCGAGTAGGAGACCCCCTTGGTGAACCGAACAACTGGCTTACCACTAGGGGTGGTATAAATAAACCTCAACTCCACATTGAATTTTGAAGTAAATTCTATCTTAAAATAATTTTTGTAGAGGGTAATTAATTGAATATTTGGGAGAACATATAGATAAGGAGTTTCCTTTCCTTCCAACCTTTTATCGTCGCCAATAGAAAGTTGATTCCAGAAGGGTTTGTGCCTGTGTGTAAGTTGAGTATGTGTATTTGTGTGACTGCCGGATTCAACACCCCCCATCCTCAGCGTGTGTTTTGAGCGTGATGTTGGGGTTGGGCAAGCCTAGTTGCTCAAGGAACCAAAGTTGTGATAAAATTCGACCTATAAGTTGGGCCTGTAATTGCAATTCGTTTATTTGTATGCTGCTAAATTGGCTATTATTTTATGAATACTTCTCAATCAACCCACTTCCTACAACTTTAAGCAGTAACACCTTCTTGATTAGATGTATAAGCTGACTAAGATTTATGCAGCAGGACACCTTATCTATTAGAAGGCTTGCCGGATTAACTGTTTGTTTCTTTCGTTTAATATTTTTTAATGATATCACTCCCAGTCATCAACCAACCTTGTTCATCGGGTTGATCTTTTCCTTGGGGGGGGGGGGGGGGGGGGAGGTGGTGTTACATTGCCGAACTTATGTCTTGGGGCCCCTAGAGTGGGGAAAGGCATGGGAGAAGAGGGGGCAAGGTGGAGGGGCTCTACCATGCTTTTAGGGGGATTTGAACTCCACGCTTCTCTGATAAAAGGTGGGGGAAAGCCCAGAAACTGCCTCTTTGGTGGCGTAATTAGATGTTCCAATATTTTGCTCATTTCAGTGTGTACAACAACATACATCATCCAAGTAAGATGGGTGTGGGAGCTGATTTTCACTGTTTCAAGTATAAAATTGAGCCAAAATGGGAGGATCCTGTTTGTGCTAATGGAGGCAAATGGACTGTTACCTTTCAAAGGGGGAAATCTGATACATGCTGGCTCTACACATTATGCTTTGATCATATTGTCAGCGTAACTCAGTGCCAATGTCTGGGGTCTACATTGGCTCTAACCTAGGTGAATCATTTGCAGTTGTTGGTGATGATTAGAGAACAATTTGATCATGGAGATGAAATCTGTGGGGCAGTTGTGAACATGAGGGCTAGGCAAGAAAAGATTGCCTTGTGGACCAAGAATGCTGCTAAAGAATCTGCTCAGGTAGTAGCACATGCGGGCATCTAATTGTGGTTTATTCCTAGTAGTGTATTGCACTCTTAGATTTTTCCTGATGAAATTAGTGCCCCCCTCCCCCCAATTGTGCCATGTGGCTTTGTTGTTTTGAGGAAGTGGGGTTGGGGCATGTGCAGTTTCCAGAAGTAAATAAGTAATATCACTGGCCTGTGGATGATTTAATGAGACATTTTTGCTATTAGCTTTTTCCCAATGGTAAATTAAGTTTTGTGGGTAAATAACTTTCTTTTTCTTCCTGAGATACTCTGTTTATCCTATATTCTCAGACACCTAATCGCATTATCTCTCTTATTTGTTGTGTCTGGGGTTGCTAAAAATGTAGAGTGAATGCCTATGTTTTTTTAAAAAAAAAAAAATTTATGTTCCAGGCTTGTTCCCTCAATTTTCTAGTTCTTCCTTGGTGAGGACTTTCTCTTCCTCACCACTATATATCAACCTTTAGCCTTCCCCAGCCCTTTCTTGACTAAAGCCAATCCACTAACCCTAATCAAACCTATTATAAAATGTGAGGGTCATATGTACGCAGCCATACCGTTACAACTGCATACAATGCTATGGCTAGTTGTTCTCTGGGCTCTGCTGCATGTCTTGTTCTTGGACGTGAAAAGAGATGTCCAGCACCCTCAAAGACACTTTGCATATAATATGCATTGGCCATTAAATGGCGTCCTGTGTTGATGGAAGAGGGTTTTTAGAAACCGTGGTAGTGAAACTTTCCTTCATGCTTTCTGGTGTGTTTTCCGGCCCAGTGCCCCAGGTGGTGTT
>JAKOGI010004599.1:20000-23580 GCA_029747015.1 Carnegiea gigantea
CAACTGTTTGGCGAGATTTGTTGTTTGCTGATCTTGTATCACTGAAACTTGGAACCTGTTCCTAAGACTTGTTCTCAACATTTAGTATCCAGGTTAATACGAATATTACAAATAACAGTGTAGGTCCTGTTTGGAGAGCTTGTTTGGAACAACATTACTTAGACAAATGTTGAGAATCCCGCAGAAGAAGAAGAGGAAGAAATTTCCTCAATGACTGGAGTGGAGGATTTTGTGGTTCTAGGAGTGGAGTAGAAGGCAATTCTTGCAGATTTGCACATGGGCTTAGCAGATTTTGGAGGAGAGGGGGCTGAGGCTTTTGAGGGTTGAGGCCTTGTTTGTGGCCTTGATCTAGACATTCTGCTATGCCTAGCCACCATCTTAACCCTTTTTCTTTTCTCTCCGGTTTGGAAGACCGGAGTCACTGATTCGGTTGCTGCAGGGGGGATGTCCATGCCACTACTTCCCCTGCCTCAAGAGACTGCTCAGCCGAGTCTCCTTGAAGACCAACTCCCAAATCGTCCTTAAACACCTCCTCATAGGACTCAGACCCTGTTTCGGGTACTGTTTCTTTTTCAGGAAACAGCCCGAAAGAGCAGGGCTCAGAGAAATCAAAGAAACCAACATGGGACTCAAAGGCTTCATCTTGGGACCCAAGATTGCCACCAATTTTCCCAGTTGAGGCAAAGTTCTTTTCAGTGAGGGGACAAACAGTCGATCCCTCAAACACCACCAATTCCCAACCAAAATGGTGGGGAATATCTTTCAAACCCAAGCCCACTGTTTTCAGGTCAACACTCTTTAAAAATCCAAAAGGTTTGAAGCTGATTGGGCGAGGAGGAGTGGAAGGTTTACCTTCTAGAATCGCCATTAAAAACGGCGAGAAGGCAATAGGGGCAGGACCTGTTCGTGAGGTTGGTGCGGGTGCCCTGCTACCCTGAGATTTTGAACCAGAACTTCTAGAGCCGTTGAAGGAAGCCATTTGAGCAAGAATTGGAGAGAGATTAGGGTTTGAGTGAAAGGAAATTGCCGGGTATTCGAGAGAGAGAGAGAGAGAGAGAGGGAAAGATTTGGAGATTTAAAGAGAGATAGCATGCCAAATCTTTAAAGATTTACCCGTTACAACGGGTAGATCATTACTAGCCGCCCGCGCATGCCTCGGGAAGGAGAAAATTTAAAGGCTAGACACAACTTGTTTCACATACTAACAATCAAGGAGCGTACCTGTTCTTGCTGCTTGTTCTTGAATACGAATCATCGGTAATAAGAGTAACATGCCCAATCATGCTGGCTTTTAACACGCATCCGCATTCTGCAATCTATATATATATTCAAATAGCACAAAGATTCGACTGCAAACATTGCTGTGGACAAATTGCATCCGCAGCATATAAGAGTTGCGAACAAGGGGAGAGAACAGGTTTCTTAGGTTGTTTTCACCAAACCTAGTTCAAGTCTATTTCTCTCAAATTGATCTCTACCTAGTGCCTTAGTGAATATATCGGCAATTTGATTTTCTGTGGTACAAAAATTCATTGAAATCAAACCCTTTTCAACATTATCTCTCAAGAAATGATGTCAAATGTCAATATGTTTTGTTCTTTTATGTTGACACGGATTTTTGGCAATATTAATTGCACTAGTGTTATCACAAAAGATATGAATGCATCCAGTGTCAACACAAAAGTCCTTGAGTTGTTGTCTTATCCACAGCAATTGAGCACAACATGAAGCAGCTGCAACATATTCAGCTTCTGCTATGGACATGGCAACTGAATGTTGTTTCTTGGTTGCCCAAGATACCAAACAAGGTCCAAGGAAATGAGCCATACCTGAGGTGCTTTTCCTATCACCCAAGAATCCTGCATAGTCAGCATCAGCATATCCAACAAGATCAAAATTGCAACCTCTAGGATACCATAGAGCTAAATCAGGTGTATGCTTTAAATATCTTAGTATCCATTTAACAGCTTTAAGATGAGTCTCTTTAGGGCAAGACTGAAAACGGGCACATAAACCAACACTGAAAACAATGTCGGGCCTACTAGTGGTAAGGTATAGGAGTGACCCTATCATACCCCTATAGAGTTTCTCCTCAACTGAGGGACTCCCATCATCCATTACCAACCTGGTAGAAGGCGAAATGGGAGTATCAATGGGCTTGGCCGACTCCAATCCAAAACACTTAAGTAGTTCCTTAATATACTTTTGTTGATGGATCATGGTGCCGTTTGAAGTTTGCTTGATCTGTAAGCCTAAGAAGAAGTTAAGCTCACCCATCATGCTTATTTCAAACTCACTCCTCATCATTTTTGAAATTCATTGCATAAATTATGATGAGTTGCCCCAAATATGATGTCATCAACATATACTTGGACAATCAACAGATGTTCCCCCTTAGATTTTAGAAACAAGGTATTATCTACCTTGCCTTTTCTAAAATCATTTTCAAGTAAAAAGCTTGACAATCGTTCATACCAAGCTCTAGGAGCTTGTTTTAGACCATAAAGAGCTTTGTCAAGTTGAAAAACATGATCAGGAAATTCATTGTTTTCGAAACCAGGGGGTTGTTTGACATACACCTCTTCCTTGACATACACCTCTTCCTTAAGGTATCCATTTAGAAATGCACTTTTTACGTCCATTTGATATAGCTTGATCTCCATATGGGCTGCAAAGGCTATTAGGATATGAATAGCCTCAATTCTAGCAACTGGTGTAAAGGTTTCTTCGTAATCAATCCCTTCTTCCTGATTGTACCCTTGAACCACCAGTCGTGCCTTGTTCCTGGGGACTGTTCCTGACTCATCAAGTTTGTTTCGAAACACCCACTTGGTTCCAATGATTGTTCTATCTGCAGGTCAAGGTACAAGGTGCCATACTTTGTTCCTTTCAAATTGATGAAGTTCTTCTTGCATTGCTGTGACCCAATCTAAATCTGCAAGAGCTTCATTCACATTCTTTGGCTCAATGTTAGAAAGAAACGCATAGAATGCACAAAAATTCTTAAGCTTTGACCTAGTTTGCACTCCAGTATTAATATCAGACAAAATTTGCTCAAGAGGATGCGAACGTTGGTGCTTCCATGGCCGTGGAGTAAGTGGATCCACAGACACATGCTCTACTCTAACTGGAACACTTGGAGACTCAGGCTCACAATCAGTGCCCGAGCCTGTTCCTGAGGAACCTAGCTGGTGTTGTCCCGAACAGGGTTCAGCGGTGTTTCCCCCTATTTGGTTCTCACCTTGCCTGTCGTTCTGAGGAACACCTTCAGGAGTTGTTTTCTCCATGGTGTTCTTACCTTGTCTATCTTGGAGCAACACTTCTTTTCGAACAAGACCTAATTCAAACTCTTCCTCCTGTGCATCATTCTCACTCAACGAGTTAGATTCATCAAAAAGCACATGCACACTTTCCTCAACACATAAGGTTCTTTTGTTGAACACTTTGTAAGCCTTACTGTGAGAGGAGTAACCAAGAAATATTGCCTCATCACTCCTAGGATCAAACTTTCCTAAGGCATCCTTCCCATTATTATGCACAAAACACCTACAACCAAATGTTCTCAGGTGCGTAATGTTGG
>JAKOGI010004600.1:0-23574 GCA_029747015.1 Carnegiea gigantea
TCGAGTTCAAGGCTGTGATAAGGATGCAGTATGAGGTACATTAGGTGAGGTGGTGGTTTTTCTTTTACATTTAAAGGTCGTTTGGTTGTGGTTTGGGGCTTGGTTGGAATAGTTCGTTTGAACTGCAAAAGTGGTTTATTCTCATCACTATCCTTAGCATCTTCAATAATAAATTCATTATTAACATGCCCAACATCATTATCCTTAGACTTCCCAACTAATTTGCCCTTATTCCCCCTTAATCTAGACTCGGCCACAACTGGGTCATACACCACAATCTCCCAGCCCGTAATTGGGTGTACCAAAGGTACCATATCAGGGTTCAAGTGTACTGATCTTAAGTCCAAGCTTTTCAAGAACACAAAAATAGCGTGAGTAATCGAAAAAGAAGGTGAGGGAGATTTTTTCATACCAATCAACATCATTTGTGGCAATAAAGGTGCCGGTGATGTTCCCTCAGAACTCATCCCAATTCCGCCGCTTTTTCTTGATAGTTGGTCTTGTAGTGATTTTGGATGAGATGTCTTGTGCTTGGAGGATGCTTGACTGCCATGAGTTCTTACCATTGTGAGGACTTGAGGTGAGTTGGGATCAGGGTTTTGAAGGGTTTAAGGAGCGAGAGGAAAATCGGGTTCTTAGTAGAGAGAGAGAAGGATAGATGGATGGGTTATGAAGAGAGAATGGTTTGCATGCAACATATCATTACACTAGGTATGGTATAAATTATAGGTTAGGTGTAATGAAAAGGAAATTTTGGGTCCCAACAATCTTTTAATAATACAACTTGGTCAGCACATGATACAAACAGTAGTCATGTCTGTTCCTTAGAGCTTGTTCTTACTATTAAAAGCTCGGGGTCTTAGGACACTAAGGGTAATATCATTGGACCTCAACGAGTGTCAGCATGTTACATTTCACACATATGCCAGTAAAAGCATAAAAATTGAATGAATCCATTGTAACAATTGATTTGGCCTAAAAACCCTTAACTAGTCAATCATTGAGGTTAAACAAGCATGCTCAAGTTCTTTTAATCATACCCAATTCAAGTTCACTTCTCTCAAACTGCTCTCTACTCAGTGCCTTGGGAAAGATGTCAGTAATTTGCTTATCAATGGCATAAAAATTCATTGAAATTAAGCCCTTTTCAACACTGTCACCCAAAAAATGATGACGCGTATCAATATGCTTAATCCTTTTATGTCGACATAGGTTTTTGGTAATGTTAATTGCACTTGTGTTATCACAAAATATGGGAATGCATCCCATGTCAACAGAAAAGTCCTTGAGTTGTTACCTTATCCACAACAATTAAGCACAACAAGAAGCTGCCGCTATATACTCGGCTTCTACTGTGGACATGGCAACGGAGTGTTGTTTCTTAGTTGCCCAAGAGACCAAATAGGGTCCAAGAATGAGCCATACCTGAGGTGCTTTTTCTATCAACTAAGGATCTAGCATAATCTGCATCAGCATACCCAATGAGTTCAAAATTGCAAATGTTTCCTCAAAATCGATCCCCTTTTCTTGGTTGTAACCCTGAACCACCAACCTGGCCTTATTCCGAGTGACTGTTTCGAATTCATCTAGTTTGTTCTTGAGCACTCACTTGGTGCCAATTATCGATCTGTCCTTAGGCTTTGGTTCAAGGTGCCAAACCTTGTTCCTTTCGAGCTGATAAAGCTCTTCTTACATAGTAGTAACCCAGTCAGAATCTACAAGGGCTTCATAAACACTCTTTGGCTCAATGTTAGAAAAAAAAGCATAGAAGGCACATAAGTTTCTGAGTTTGGATCTGGTTTATACCCCTGTATTAATGTCAGACATGATCTAGTCAAGGCAGTGCGAGCTCTGGTGCTTCCAGGGTCGTGAAATAAATGGATCCACAGATACTCTTACTAATCTCTCCTAGGTACTTAGTGAAACAGATTCTGGAACTGTTTTGGTGCCTGTTCCCATATCAGTTCAGGAATAATTGGGTTGAGTGGGCCGGTTCTATTCAAGTTCAGCAATGCTTCCTCCTGACTGGTTTGCTCCCTGCCCACCTTCGAAATTATCAGTTCTAGGACTTGGTTCACCTTCAGAAGCCTTACATTTGTCAACTACAGAGCTTTGAGTGAGCAAGAGGCCTTTTCTCATAAGACTAAGCTCAAATTCTTCACCTGTGTATCATACTCAATCAAGGAGTTAGTCTCATCAAACAACACATGCATACTTTTCTCAACACACAAGGTTCGTTTGTTAAAGACTTTGTAGGTCTTACTGTGTGACGAATATCCTAAGAATATGGCTTCATCACTTTTAGGGTCGAACTTTCCCAAGGGTTCCTTCCCATTATTATGTACATAGCATTTGCAACTAAACACCCTCAAGTGCATAATATTGGGCTTTCGTCCTTTGAAAAGTTCATGGGCAGTCTTGTTGAGTATAGGTTTGATCATGCACCTATTAATAATGTAACATGATGTATTCAGCGCCTCTGCCCAAAAGTTTCTAAGAAGAGCACTAGCGACAAGCATAATTCTAGCCATGTCTTCTAGAGTACAATTTTTACGCGCTACCACCCTATTTTGTTGGGGTGTTCTAGGGGCAGAAAAGTTGTGATCTACACCGTGTTCATTACAATAATCAATGAAGCTCGAGTTTTCAAATTCTTTGCCATGGTTAGACCTAAGATTTACCAATAAGTGTCCTACTCTCTTTTCAATTTTCTTGAGAAGCACAAGAAACTTATCAAATGATTCATCTTTCGATGCCAAACATAAAGTCCAAGTGAAATGAGAGTAATCATCCACTATAACAAACACATACCTCTTCCCACGTCTACTTGTGATCCTCATAGGACCACATAAATCAACGAGGTCGAGAAGTGCTAACACATTTCTTTGACTTGAAAGAAGTCCTAACCTGTTTTCCTCTAGCACAAGCGTCGCACACCTTGTCATCATTGTACTTAATGGAAGGCAGTTCAACTATTAGGTCCTTAGAAACAAGTTTATTCAAAAGAGAAGGCTTGCATGACCTAACCTCTTGTGCCAAAGCATAACATCATCATCAAGAGCACTTAAACAAGTCAAATGATTTTGGGGAAGTGAAGGAACACACACTTTATACACATTTTTGTATTGCTTCCCCCTCAACACAACACTACCAGAATTAACATTGGTAATCAAGCATTGATCTGAAGAAAATTCAGTGTGATTACTTCTATCACACAATTGAGACACACTTAGCAAATTATGTTGTAAACTGTCTACCAAATACACATCATCAATAGAGTGAGAGAGTGATTTACCTATCTTACCTACACTGACAATTTTTCTAGATTTTTCTTTTCCAAATGCCACTCTCCCTCCATCAAATGCTGTAAGTGAGAAGAAGTTTAATTTGTCTCCCGTCATGTACCTTGAGCAACCGCTATCCAAGAGCCATAGTTGATTGCCTCCTCTCACTTTGGCTTGCAAAACAGCTAAGTGTTTGTCTTGGGAACCCAAATCTACTTAGGTTCCATTTTCTTTGACATGGAGGTTAAGTCATCTTTTCTAATCCATACTTGTTTAACATACAATGAGTTTCTTTCTATGGCTCTTTTTCTCAAAGGATAAGCATAGCAATAATGACCAGTTTTTCTACAGTGAAAACAGATTATGTTTTCCTAAAGTCCAACATATTTTTTGTTAACTGCTCTAGTAACAGGTCTATTCACAAATCCTAGTCCCCTTTTATTTCGACAATGGTGAGTATTTAGCCAATTAAGCGCTTCTAAGGAGCTGTTCCAATGCCTGTTCTGAACGAGGTTAGATTCGACCTTATAAGCATACGGCTCTGAGGAACTATTGCAGCGTCTGTTCTGAACGAGGTCAAATTCGGCCTTATGCTCCTTTTCAAGTAGTTGGTTATTTTCACTCACCAAGGATTCTACCTTAAGTTTCAGGTCTAAGGACTCACTATTGAGCCTTATAAGATCATAGTTAAACTCTTCCTCTCTTGTGTATATGAGGTCTTTAAGTGCGTCAAGATCTTTACATAAGGCAAGGGCCTCTTCTTCTGCCTTAAGTTTTTCACATTTGAGAACTTCATTGAAATGTTCAAGTTCTAGTTTGTTCCATTCAAGCATTCTAACATCTTTTCTCAATTCGGAACAAACGTGTTTAAGCATGCAATGTTCAGCAGTTATTGCCTCACACTCATTGACTATCGTAAATAATAATTTCACAACTTTAGCTTTGCTAAGACCACGTACCGTATCCTTGAGTTGGGACAAGCTTTTGACTAATTCAAGGTTCGATTTAGACTCGCTTCTAGCCATGAGGGCTTCTACAACTTCTTCCTCTTGGAAGTTCTCTTCCTCCTCTGAAGTTTCACCCTAGACTGTCATCATTGTCTTACCAAAATGCTTTGAGGAGCTGCTCTGTTGCGGCCTCTTGCCATGGTTTCGGAACTGCTTTGACCCTTGTTCTTCCTTCTATATAGGGCAATTCTTCATAATGTGATCGGGTTTTCCACATTTGGAGCATCTTGAAAACTGATCATGATCACTCTTCCGCGGCTTCCTGGTACTTCCTTTCTTGATATTGCCTTCAACCTTCTTGAAGAATTTCTTGAACTTTCGAGTCACCATGGCCATCTTTTCAAAATCCAAGTCCAAATCATCGCTTTCTAAAGCTTTTAGAGCAAGGCCTTGGTCTCTCTTTGCTTCTTGCTTCACCTGGGCACTTCTCCTCAATTCGTATGTTTGAAGGTTCCCAATGAGCTCTTGTAAGGAGATCTCATTCATCTTCTTTGCTTCCTGGATGGCTGTAACTTTTGTTTCCCATGATTGAGGCAAAAAACGTAGGATCTTCCTTGCTAATTCTTCAGTGGTAAAGGATTTTCCTAATGATTTCAGCTCATTGGTGATGTGGGTAAAACGAGTGTACATATCCATCACAGTGTCTTTATCGCTCATTTCGAACAGCTCATATTTCCTCATTAGTAGTTCAATCCTGGACTATTTGACTGGTTGGTTCCTTCATGTGCCGCATGAAGAGCATTCTGTATTTCTTTTGCAGATTCACACTATGACATTCAAGTGTATTCATCTGGTCCAAGGCTAAAGTACAGCAACTTCTTAGCCTTAGCGTTTTTTCTCTATCTTTTTGAAATCCTCCGAGTCGAATTCCTTTGACTTTTTAGCAACAGTCCTGCCATCTTCCGCGGTCTTCATTGGAATGTAAGGACCATTCACAATGATCATTCATAACTCATAGTCATCAGCCTGAATGTAGTTCTCCATACGATTCTTCCACCAGTTGTAGTGTTGTCCATTGAAGTATGGTGGTCGAGTCACAGATTGACCCTCCAGAATTCCTTATGGAGCATTCATCTTTTCAGGATCTCTCAAGGTGTTAACCTAACTATAAGAACTCTGCTCTGATACCACTTGTTAGATTTACTCACAAAAGGACATAAAGGGGGGCGAATTGTGTCTACCGACTTTTCTAATTGTTTCAGAACACTCGTAAAAACTATTTGGGCTGAGTGTTTGGAGTGAAGCAGAAACAAAACTAATTGGGGAAATAATAAAGGAGATACAATATTTTTATATGGAAAACCACCTCTGGCACAACTGAGATGTAAAAACCACGACCTACCACTGTAGGATTTCAACACACTTTTCACTAAACGGGTCGAACATGTTACAACGGCAACACACGTAACTAGTCTACCCTGAGACCTTAGTTACACGGACACCACGTCCAACGTCTCCTAAGAGACCACGTCTAATGACTTGGACAACATGGACAACACGTCCAACGTCTCCTCAGACTTGGACAATTTCTTGATTCAATGATGAAAGAAGAAATAGCAAGACACCTTACTTAAATGCTTCTAGACAAGCTGAATATAAGGTATAATACAATCCCTCTTATGCCAGTATGAAAGACTCGATTTAGCACTCTCTTTAAAGGTTTTTCTCTCAGAAAATTCAGACTCACAAAGACAATTTTAAACCCTTGGAAAATTTTGACAAAAACTAGAGAAGGAGGAGACTTAAGTAGTGTGGTGTATATGGTGCACGAGTAGGGCAAAGAGAGTTCCACGCCCACTTAGCAACTTAGCAGCCAAGCTCCTTACCATTTCTCCACTTGATATTCTTCCCTTAAAAGATAGGATAAAATCTTTCAAGGATCTTTCAAAAGTATTTTTTTAAGGGGAAAAACCTTTTTAGATTCTACAGAAAATTCTCTCGACATTATCTTTAAAAAGAAAATCTTTTTAGGCCTAACTGACACAGGAAAATTAATCCTAATTATTTTCAAGAAAATCATCAGTAAAAAAATCATTCTAAAATCTTAAAATTCGTTTTTTGTCTTTGACATCAGAACACTGCAGATCTGACTTCTCAGAACTGTTCTGAGACAGTGTTCTGAAGTACTTAGAAACATTTCAAAGAAAACGCTAAGTCAAGACCTTCTAATTGGCATATTAACCAAAATCTTAAAAACAAAACCAATGCTAAGACTAAGACTCTTGTTATCAGCTGAACTCCTTGGATATGATTTTGATGTTCCATGCTCTGTGCTCAGAACTGTTCGGAGGTAATGTTCTCAGACTCTTGTTGTCAGATGGGCTTCTTGTGCATGTACCAACTTTGATGCTCTGTGCTCATTCAAATTGCTCCAAGTATTTTTCAGATCTTGTCTCAACACATAATTCAAGCACAACACCTAACTCAAGTACAACATATTGACTAGTTCATTTAGATTGTCATCATCAAAACCTTACACATTAATTGGGTCAACAATCTTGCTGTGAGATTTGATGTTTATAATGTTAAAGCATGACACAGACGTGTGTTGGCTTTTTTGAGTTTAGGTTGTGTTGAAAATGCTAAAAGTGATTGAAGTTTGAACCAAACGATACAAATGTGTCTAGGGAAGTAAAGAAGCCAGAAGATAGGTATGGGGTTCAGCATGATGCTAACTCAGACACAGGTAAAGAACTGTTTGACATACTATGGCAAGGCCTGAACAGCTCAACAATTGGACAGCTCCGCATTGTCGTGCTTACTCATCCTTAGTAGAGGTCATTGAAACCTAGGCAAAAAGCGAGGTTGATCAAGAGAATTGTGACTCTGCTATTACGGATGGATCTACTTCAGTTACAACATCCTCAATCAGGACATTTAAGGATACTTATGTTGTCCATAAGGACATGCTACCTTTATATGTAGACTCAGTAATGCCTGAAGTAGAGAGACTTTCCTGCACCACCACTACACTGGTCGAGAGAAAGAGCCCTCCAGGAGCTAAGGGGAATCAAGAATCAATTCAAGGCTTTGTTTCTATGGATCAAAACACTGATAACTGTTCTGTTACTAGCACAGTAATGATGGAGGGCACTCCTAAATGTGTCGTCTAGGAAGCTGGTGACCGTAATGGTGTGAGTAGCATATCTGTTGACATTGATCATAAAACAGAACCTAGTTTTGAGAAGATTTGAGGAGTGTGTCCCGATGTAGTAGGAATAGGTCTTGCACAGAAGTTTATTTTAGCTTCTAGTCATAGGCCTGGCAGAAGTAATGATATAAATACGAATGGCCTGATTACCTTTTTAATTCCAAAAAATTGAGTCTAAGTATTAAGATATCTCAGGAGGCTTATGAAGCGATCGCCAGTGGTCGAGAGCTAAGTTGTGTGCTTTCTTCTCGTCTGATGAGGATCAAACTTATAGGCACCGGGAATGGTGCGATGTCATTGGATGATTCAGCATCGTTATGTGAGGGAAAGAAAGAGGGACTAGGCAACATAGTGGACTCATTGATTCATGAAGTTAATTCAATGGTTGTGGCGGATAATTTAACGAATTGCATTCAGTTACTAGCACAAGCTGAAGGATCTAGATGAGAGGAGAAAGGGTGATGGTGGGAGCTTGAGTTGGTTTCATCCTACTTTGTTGTTTGGTGCAGGATAGATGATGTGCAAGTTAAAGAAACATCACCAACTCCATCCTTTTGGACACAAACAGAGGAAGTCCAATGATCTCGGCTTGGTATAACTTGGTAAGAGAAAGGTTCAATTTGAGCTCTCTTCAATTCTGAATATCATGACAAAGAAAAATGACACACGATACGAGCATCAGCCGGAGAACGTTATGCGCCCATGTCCCAAGCAGAACTCCTTTCTTTTGTCTACGGTCAATTCTTGCCATCTAGTTTACGCCCCTAGGTTTGTATTAGACAATGTCACTTTATATGTTGCTTAGATGTGGTTGTAGGAAGGCTCTATCTGCTTGGATTATCTCTATGTTGCATTAGTGGTTGAGCCCAAAAAAAAAAAAAAAAGGAGAGAGAAGTAACATTGTTAGAGGCACTTCATAAGTTAAGGTAAAAACAAAAAGCCTTTACCAGTATATAAAACAATTATTCTATATGTGCCAACAATTGGGCTCACCAAAGCTTACCTACCTCCACATCAGACACTTTTTTTATTTTTTAAATCAAGACAATAAAATATTGTTCTTTAATAAAATAGAAAAAAGGCAGAGTCGCGTGCCACTTTTTTTGTGGTAACTGACTAATTACTCCTTTGATTGCAGTATGGCACCTATAAGACTGCAAGTGTTGTCATCATCTTACTGAATCCATGGTCAGTTCCGTTATGAGCTTGGAACTGAAAAAAAGAGGGGGCATTTGACTATAAGAAATTCATTCAGCCTCGAGATGTCGCTGGCTCCACCATGAGCCGCTGCCTAATCTGAGTGTAAAATAAAGAAACGCGTGCTTATTTGTACTTTTTTCTTTACTAAGCCAGTTACTTATTTGTGTTGGATTGGCTCCATTACCCATGTTGGTTCCAACCCAATTATTTACAATTAGCAATTAAAGGAAAGAGATAAAAGGAAACAGATATATGTCTTGCGGTGTTAAAGTCCACGATGGACTTTGTTATAAAGTAAAGGACTAACTTTGTGTGTGGATTAGACTATCAAGAATGGCCCACGTAATCTGAATGCTGCTAGATGAATACTAGAGTTGTCTTGGAAAATCACGCCCTAAACCCAAATCCAACAGGGTGGTAGAGAGGTCTTGAGAAAGAGGGAGAGGAGATGTAGGGATCTCTATATTTGATACATGTTCAATCGACCCCTTAGGCCTCCTTATGTACGTTGGGGTCGACTAGGGTTACTATCCCTTAGCGGTTTAAGTTTCTGTCCATCCTAATAAAATTAGGGCTATCCAACAGCTTCCACTCAGTCACGTAGGCCGTAAATCATATGTTCTTCATATATCACAACTCTTCACGCTTCATACCAGGAATAAGACGTGCGACCACGAAATAACTAATAGTGTTATATTAAGTAATCATCTAACTAACATAACACTTTTACGAAATACAATACTTTAAATTATCATAAATATCACCAGTGGTATTTCTAATCCCTTTATCTCATATTATCTATCATAGGATTGTATACTCAATGTAATCGTCTAGGCTGATATGGTGAAGATGGACAGATTTTTCCTTAAACATTCATGATATTACATCGCTGCTTAACTGCTTTCTTAACGTGTTCTCGTTGAACTGTATATATCGTGGCCCGTAAGCAATACCTTAAAATAACAACATCAAAGTTTGACTTTGTATCACAGCTTTAAGTCAAAGGGTCATCATTAATAGGATCACTCCGGGACAACAGATGGTGAAGTCAATTGTCACTCGGCATATGAGCTGTCGTTTAAGCACATGGTATAAAATGTGTGTCATGACATAGCTCCCACTTAACTGGGCTCATCACTCTATATGTCATGCAAAACGCAAGTCAAGATTTTTACCCAAAAATCTAACCTGAGGCATTAGATTAACATCTAAATGCTACTTTTTACAATCAAGATTCGACTTTTAAGATTTCAACATGAAATCATATTTCATATTCTATTCTTTTGATTCTCATCTTAGACTCACTAAGACGACTATGTTCATTCTTTTTCATGCACTTCCAGTATGAGTAATCAATATTGCACGCATAGTGCCAATATGATTCAGTCTCATCATGCTCGCTACTCAAGTGCCAAGGTGATTGGCTGTGTGAATAGGCCAATCAAAAGCCTGTGACATTTCGATATGCCTAATAAATAAAAAAAAATCATGAAGCATTTAGAAAAAGAAACATCAATCTCTTATTACATAAATGCTTATTACAAGAAGAATGTATCTGTCCACTAAGACCACTTCAGCAGAGGGTCTAGTTATGGTTTGTGGTCAAGAGAGCAAACTTAAGAGGCTTCAGGTCCTTAGGGTTTTGGAGTTTTGGATCTTTTATATTGTGGGTTTCAACTAGACCAATTAGGAGGTCGATTTTAGAGGGTCAGGGGAAAAAAAAATTAAATTGTGCCTTTATGAACAATTAGAGTGCACTAAAAGGACTAAACATGCTTTCTGAATAAATCTCAGCAACCACGAAATCATGCATTTAACAATAGCATAATTGCATCAGTTTGTATTTATCATCAATTTTAGTGCACCTAGTTGCGGAAAAAAATTGCTTTCATAGCAGGTGTGATACAGTGATCTTAGCATAATTAAATGATGGACCATAATCGTCAGTTTGTGGGTACAAATTACATATTATGCTGGGTTAAGAATTAAGAAACGATACACATAGTTGCAAAAAGCAAATCTTGTATTATTCACCATTTAACAACACACAGCAACATAAAAAGACATGTCTTAAAGCAATCAGTCATAATAGCATGCTTAGTATATTCAATGGCTTAATTACAAAAACTAAACAATTAATCATGAACGAATCAATTGGGGCTAAGCCGAATAATTTAGGCTCTGATACCACTATTAAAAAATAAAGGACTAACCATGTATGCAGAATAAACTATCGAGAATAGCCTATGTAATCTAAAGGCTACTAGACAGCTACTAGACTCGTCTTGGAAAATCACGCCTTATACCCAAATGGCACTAGATGGTAGGGAGATTGTGAGAGACAGGGAGAGGTAGTTTAGGGATCTCTATGTTTAATATATGTTTGGTCGACCCCGTAGGCCTTGTTACATAGGTTGGGGTTGACTAAGATTATCGTCCCTTAGTGGTTTAAGACTTTAAGTGGCAATCAACCCTAATAATATCAGCATCGGCCAATATACTTGAATCAAAAATGAAAAGGAAAAAAAAAATTTATTGTGTGCTTGGAGAAAAGACTTCTAAGATGTCTTGATTAATTTTGTTAAGGTGGTGGATTTATGAGTTGCGGCAAGGTGAGTTTAGGCAAGTTAATCCCTTATTATCCAAGCATATACTCAAAATAAATTAAGGCCTAGATATATATAACAATTTGGGTAGTCATTTAGACGGTAGTAGAATCCATTGATGGTGCTATTCGGTTGTATTCAAGCCTAGATGTAATTTCTATATTGTTGTGGTCTTGAATTAGGACAAATAATTTGAAATGGTTATGCATTTTACTAATTAATATTCTTATAGTGGAATATTTTCTGTTGATTTTGCCCCATAATCTTTCCCTCTACACGTGAAGATTTTCTACATTAAATTTTAGTGCCCTATTTAATTATTTTCCTTCTCTTAATTTCGCATATTTTTGGATTGTGGGTGTTATATAAATATTGAGTTGTAACAAATTGTTCTTGTGGGTAGTCTTGGACCCAATTGGTTGCATCAAAGCTTAAGGGGCATAACCAGTTGGAAAAACTATGAATGAGTTCAACTAGTTTCTCATTAATTAAATTAGTTGCTAGTAATTATTTGATTTAGAAGCCAATGATGGAGGACTTTCTTTGTTGTAAGAATCTATATGACCCTATTGAAGTCAAAGGTAAGAAACTTGAAAAGACAAGGATGTAGGGTGGAACAAATTAAATAGAAAGGTTGTTTGTACAATCAGGCAAAGGGTGGATATTAGCGTCTTTGAACACATAGCCAATAAGATTAATGCCTATGACTGCTGGACTAAGTTAGAAGGTTTATACCAAATAAAGATTGCCCAAAATAAAGCTTTGTTGATTAAGAGACTTGTTAACCCGAAATTGAAAGGGAGACGTACTATTGCTCAGCTTTTGAGTGATTTTGAAGATATTGTTAATCAGTTGTCTACTTTGAAAATTACTTTGCGTGAAAAGTTACACGAGGAATTTCTCGTGTTTTTTGCCATACAGTTGGGAAACTCTAGTGGTTACTATTAGTAACTTAGCTCTAAGTGATAAGTTGTCATTGATTATAGTTAAAGATTGCTTGTCTACTAAAGCAGCCCGTAGAAAGGAGATGGGTGATGATATAGGCCAAGATCTTGTCAATGAAGGGAAGGGTCAAAGTAAGAGAAAGGGGGTCGAAGGAAAAAGGAAAAGGCAATAACAGATCCTAGAGTAAGGGTAGAACCACATGATGGAAGTGCAGAAAACTAGGGTGCATCAAAAAGTACTGCGACACACAGAAACAAGGACAAAGGGATGATAAGAATTAGAATAAGGCTATAGAGAAAAATACTGCAGCAATTATTTCACATGAATGTTCAGGCGATGATGTTGCCACATTAGTTTGTGCAACCAGAGAGTGTAATCTTATTATGGATTCTGATTCTAAGCGGGCTATCAATTCTGGTACTTCATATCAATGTGCTCCCCAAAGAGAGTATTTGAGCTCCTGTAGGGCTGGAAACATTGGCAGTGTTAACATGGTAATAACAGTGTTGCTTATATTATTAGAACATGTGATATATGTATTTAGACCAACGATGGCTACAGAGTTGTTATGAAGAATGTAAGACATAATCTAGACTTGCGCCTGAGTATGATCTCGATGAGTGCTCTCGACAAGGAAGGTTATCGTCATCAACTTAGTAATGATAATTGAAAGCTCAACAAGGGTTCTTTACTTGGGCCTAGAGATCAGCCTTGTTGTACACTTTACAAGACACATGTGAAAAGTGTGTGGTGGACATATTAATGTTGCTGAGGATGATGCTTCACCAAACTTCTGGCAATGGAGGTTGGCTCACATAACTAAGAAAGGGTTGAAATTCTAACCAAGGAGTCCCTAATGTCCTTATCTGAAGGTAAAACTCTCAATGCTTGTGAATATTGTCCATTTTGGTAAGCATCATAGAGTTTCTTTTCACAACCACCTAAAGCTAAAAAAAAAAGGTTAGATTTGATACATTTTGATATGTGTGGTTCCATTGAGGTGGATTCATCGAATGTTCATAGATATTTGTCACCTTTATTAATGCTTCGCCTAAAACCTGGGTGTATATGTTGAAAGCAAAAAGTCATGTCTTCCAAAAGTTTTAGCACTTTCGTGTCATGATGGAGAGGGAGACATACATGCATTTGAAGTCTTTCTAAATGGACAATGGTAGAGAGTACATCTCATATGAATTTGAGGAGTACTACAGGAAGCATGGTATTCATTATGAGAAGATGGGACCTAATACACACCCTACACAAGAGTTGTGGGAAGGATGAATAGAAACATTATGCAGAAAGTGAGATCGATACTCAGAATGTCCAAGTCGATAAAGACATTCTAGGGTGAAGTTGTTTGTATGGTAGTTTATATCGTCAATAGAGCTCCATCAACTCCTTTACAGTTTGACATTCCAGTGTGTGTTTACGCTTGAAAAAAAAAAAAATGCTTCTTACGACCATGAGGGTTGCTGCGTGCGAGGCCCTCACGCATATGTCAAAGGAATAGAGATCAAAAGTTGATAACACAGCCACTCCTTGTGTGTTTGTGGGCTCTAGTAATGAGGAGTTCGGCTACAGATTATGAGACCTAGAGAAGAGGAAAATAGTAAGAATTAGAGATGTTATCTTCTACAAGCATGAGACCATAGTTGACATTAATTGCTCTAGGAAGAACACTCAGTATCCTACTAGTATGGCTAATGTGACCCCAGTATCTATCTCATCTGGAGCTGCCATAGATAGGGAAGCAGTCTTAGAGACAGAACTTGGGAGTATTACACAGCGAGCTACATATGATATTGTTACTTATAGTGGCCTTGATTAGAGCAAGCAATCCCCTGAAGTTATTGCAATTCCTTTAATAAAAAGGAGTTTCAGAGGTTTCCATCCGTCGATCAAGTATTGCACTTCTGACTATGTTTGCCTAACTAGCAAGGGAGAGTCAGAGAATTTCAAAGAGGTGCAGTCTCACAAGGACAAGTAGCGTTGGATTCAAGTCATGACGAAGAGATGAATTACTTAAAAAATAATGACACCTATAATTTGTTGGAACTTCCAAAAGGCAAAAAGGTGCTCTAAAATAAATGGGTGTTCAAGTTAGAGAAAGATGGCAACCAGATCATAAAATATAGGCTCGAGTGGTGGTAAAAGAATGCACTAAGAAAAAAGGCACTGAATTTAGTGAGATCTTCTCTCCTATAGTGAAGATGAGTTCCATTCAAATTGTGCTGGATTGGATGCTAGCTTAGATCTTGAACTTAGCAAGTGATTCTGAAAACAACATTCTTAGTTTCTTCCATACAAACTTGCAGGAGGAAATTAACACATATCAACTTGAAGGTTTTGCACTTGAAGGGAAGAAGCACAAGGTTTGTAGGATGAAGAATGTATGGTTGAAATAGACTCCTAGACAATGGTACAAGATGTTATAAGAGGACAAAAGTTGATTATTGCATGTACATTCACCAATTTCGCAGTGGCAACTTCATTATCTTATTGCTTCATGTTAATGACATGTTGATTGTTGGGTAAGATGCTAATTTGATTGCCAAGTTGGAGGAGCTATCCCAATCTTTTGACATAAAGGATTTGGGTCCTAACAAGCAAACTTCGAGTATGGATAATACCCGACATTGAAAGAATAAGAAAATGGTTGTTATAGCGAAAATATGTTGAATGGGTACTTGAAAATTTTAACATGAAAAATGTCAAACCAACTAGTACCTTACTTATCGCCCACTTTAAGTTAAGCAAGAGAGATTGTTCACAATCAAAGGAGGAGAAATTAGAGATATCTAAAAGCTCTTATGCTTTTGTAGTGAGTCCACTCACGGATGCTATGGTCTGCAGTCAGCTAGATATTCGACAGAGACTTGGTGCAAAGAAGACCGAGCCAGGTTCTTTACAGGTTTAGTAAAGGTGGTGTTCGGTAGATATAAACAATAATTTGGGTGGTCATCTAGGTGTTAATAGAAACAATTGATGGTACTATTCATTTGTATTCTAGCCTAAAAGTAATTTTTGTATTGTTCTTGAATTTTTATAGGTCGTAAATTAGGGTATATAATTTGAGATAATTATACATTGTATTGTTTAATACTCCTATAGTGAAACGTTTTCAGTCGATTTACCTCATGGTTTTTTCTCTACATTGGAGAGTTTTCTATGTTAAATTTTCGTGTCTTGCTTAATCATTTTCATTCTTTTAATTTCACATATTTTTCGCTTGTGGGTGTTATATAATTATGGGTTGTGATTAATTGTTTTTGTGAGCAGTGTTTGACCCAAAAATTTGCTCCCCTAAGCTTCCCCTCACAGTGCTTTATACACTCAAATGGAATTGCGTTATAGCGACTTGATTATTCCTATTTTTAAGATACTGGTTTTCTATTTTTATTTGGTTTTTTTGGTTGGCAATGGAAGATGAGCTGAAAAAGAAGAGGTGTCTTGATTCGATTTTTGTTTCGGAAAGTTATGGTAGCATAAGCTATCATTTAAACAAAACACTGAACACTTTGTGGGCACAATTAAGGTTAAAAAGAGGAGGTTGTAGGTAATGCAGTCTACTACACAAATTTAGTTAAAAAAAAGCTTGGTCTTTCCCCATCGTTAAGTAAACCTATCCCGTAAGAAGAGCAATAACCCGATTGTTCTAGTTCAATTCTAATCTAACAACATAGATTGAACCATTTAGATGATCCTGTCACCTAAAGGAAGAGTTTAGGTTTCCATTTGCTTCAGTAGAGTATGGAGCTGGAAATTGCAATAATTGAACAGGCAAAGTGTTCAGCATCATAGCTGCTTAAGTCAGTGTCAGACTACTTGTTTGGAATAATGAAATTGCCCCAATCACTGAGATTAATTGGGTAGTGCTATCACATATGTCAATTGATTAAAAAACTACCATTGGATAATAATGACCAAAGTTACTGAAAATGCATATCAACTACAAAATGTTATCATACAGTATTGTAAGATGTTCTTTATATTTGAACTAATTAGAGGGTGTACGACCTACTAAATAACATGTAAGGAAAAACATTCAATTGATTACATGGCGGTCTAACTATAAACAAATTATTGAAATCATCTTATATTCCATGGTTGGACTTAGAGGAGTTTTGACTGAATTCATAATATGTCATAGGAAATGGATTCAGTAATTCAAAAGAAATTTTCATACCAATACGTAGCTGTAGGCACTAAAAATTTATTTGTGCTGTACCGAAATTAAATTAAATTAGTTAATTGGGCCAACCCTTTTAATTAATTTAATTAAGCCTAAAAGATTTACAAGTCAAACCCAAAGATAAAGTCCAGATGACTCTCAAGTCCAAGCTCAGTCAAAATTCGAGTCAAAGCCCAAACCGAGGCTCAAGATGACTACCAAGTCAAGTCACGACCTAAAAACCCAAACGAAGTCATGGCGTGGTCAAAGTCAAAAGTCAAAGTCAAAGTCAAAGGTCAAAGTCAAAGACCTACATCGACTCACAAGTAAACGTCAAAATCGACTTTCAAGTCAACATCCAGTCAAAGTTCGAGGCGACTTCCAAGTCAACGCTCGGCCTGACCCCGGAAGACTCTCAAGTCAAAGTCAAAGTCAAAACAAGCGAAAGTCAAAGCAGTCTAAGGAAAAGCCTGATTGAAAGGCGCAAAACCTAGGCCAAAGCCCAAGATCCAAGTCAAGGCTCAAGTTGACTTTCAAAGGGGAGGTTTTCCTATAAATAGCCCCCTACCCCTCTTTTTGGAAGGGTTAGAATTTCCATCCTTGAGAGAGAAAGAATCAGAGGATTGTATTCATAGAGATTGTACCTAATTCAAATCAATTGAATTCTATAAAAATTCAACCTTTGTAATTTGTGATTACAAATTTTTGGCATGCTCGGTGGGACGTCTCTACCTCTCATCTCTTTCTCTTAAAAATCAAGACTTTCAAGTCAGAAGCATATCATCTTCGATGGAGATATGGCTACAAAGAATGTCGCCGCGCAACCTGCGAAGAAGAAGAACATGGGATCTTTCTCTCTTAGATCCTGTGAAGCGAGCGTCACTTCTAGCAAGCGCGCTCATACAATGAAGACCAAGAGCATGGCAAAAGCTGCTCCGTCGACCACTGCTATGCAGACTGTGTCGCCCACATCCAAATTCCAAGACTCAAAAACGCAACACAAGGCGTCATCCTTGGTAGATGAAATTCAAAAACTTAGCCTTCAATCTTCAGCCTGCGAGGTTAAAGACTACTATAGTAGTGCCTCATCTTCGCCTTCACCAAAGGGGGCGCTCATGTCAGAGATTGAAGCTGAATCTTCTGACACTGTCATCATGCCAGTCATGATGACAGGAGCTACCAACCTTGAAGAGCAGCTGGCAAGTATGAAAGCTACCTTGGATAGACTCTATAAAGAGAGTGCAGAGAAGGATGCCCAAATCAAGCGCCAGAGTGACCAAATTGCTGAATTGACAAAGAGGCTGGAAAAGAAGTTCTCTGAAGCTTCTAACAAGGGTTCGGGTGCTGAAGACTCTGACAAAGAGTCACATCACAGCGAGGAATCTGACAATGACCACAAAGCTAAGAAGGACTGCTCCTTAGGCTCAATGTCGGTTGAGCAGATTCAGAGCCTGATAGCAAACGCAATCAAGGCTCAGCTAAGAGGAGGGTCTCACAAGACCCACTTATACACAAAGCCTTATACAAAAAGGATTGACGCGCTGCGCATGCCCCATGGCTATCAGCCTCCCAAGTTCAACCAGTTCGATGGCAAGGGCAACCCTAAACAGCATGTAGCACACTTTATTGAGACCTGCAGTAATACTGGCACAGAGGGAGACCGACTGGTGAAGCAGTTTGTCCGTACTCTGAAAGGGATTGCGTTCGACCGGTACCCAGACTTGGAACCCAACTGGGAATAGATGAAGCAAGAGTTCCTCAACAGGTTCTACAGCACTCAGTGCGTTGTCAGTATGACTGAGCTGACAAACACAAAACAATGGAAGGACGAACCAATTCTTGACTACATCAATCGCTGATGCGCACTAAGCCTCGAGTGCAAGGATCAGCTGTCTGAAGCTTCCGCCATTAAAATGTGCACCCAAGGCATTTATTGGGACTTGCTGTACGTCCTACAAATGAGCAAACCTAGCACCTTTCAAGAATTGGCGACCAAGGCGCATGACATGGAGGTGACGATAGCTAGTCGTCACGCCAACTCCTTCTATTCTATTGAATCAAAGGAGGATGAAGTTGAGTTCGAGAAGAATGTTAACTTTTCTAAGGGCACGACTAAAGAAGCGATGTCCACCTCTACAAGTCAGCCAATTCGCATTATGGAAAAGCCAAAACTAGGGGGCAAGAAGAGCTCGTCATTCAAAGTTGTGACAAATAAGCGTCCCACACTAAAAGAACTTCAGGAAAAGAAGTATCCATTTCCTGACTCAGATTTATCAGGCATGCTAGATGACTTACTCGAAAAAGGTGTCATTGAATTGCCCGAGCCAAAGCACCCAGAAGAAGTTGGGAGGACCGCCAACCCTAAATACTGTCGATACCATAGAATCGTTAGTCACCCTCTTGAAAAGTGTGTTACACTCAAGGAACGCATCATGTGACTGGCGGAGGAAGGAAGAATCATTTTAGATTTGGATGAAGTAGCAGAAGTTGGCCACGTCACTGTGCAAGAGGCTGATGAGTTAGATTCTGAAATGGATCATGCTGAAGTACTAGAGGGCTCAAGAGAATGCTTCATAAAAAGCTTCTTTAATAGTGTGGCTGTCTACCCAACCTCATGTTTCGAAATTGACGACGACGAAACAAATGAAAAGCTGAATGTCCCTCCTAAAGAAAGTGGTGATGGTAGCATCCAGCTACAACAACAATGGAAAGAAAAGAATGAGAAGACAATTTCAGGCTCGTCCGTCAAGCAAGCAAATGTCGCGGTAAATTCAGTAGCGCCAGTCTTTAAATGTACAAATCCTAAAAGTGCAACCAAGGTTGAACGCAAGTTCAATGAATTAAGTTGGTGTGTTCTGAAAGAAAATGGTGTGCTTCCAGTTCATAGGACGAACCCAACCAAATTGACCAAAATTTCTCTCCCTGGTTTTGTTGCCTCTTCTAAAAGCTCGCTCCAAGGAGAAAGTGAATTGTCAAAGATGCGCACCAGCAATGAGTGTGATCCTAATGCGCACAAGTTAATGAAGAGGTCCAGCCATGATTTCAGCCAACCAACATCTTTGGGGCATGTGATCAAAGGCAAGCCCTACAAACTTGACAGCGCGCAAAGGGTCACACAAGGTTAAGGGGGCAACGTCGCAACGCCTAAAGTTGGTCTTAGCTACGTACCGCCCCAGCCTGTGAGAATTTCGGGACGACATAAGGAAAAGCAAACCCTCACGCAATATATCACAGCTGAAGAAGTTGATGATAATGAGGGTGAAAATGCCAAGACCAACCCCAAAACGACGGTGTTCGATAGGTTGCAGCCGTCAATGTCGCGCCAATGCCCTTCTATGTTTAGAAGGATTGGAAAGGATAAAATCCTGAAACCCTCTGTCTTCCATAGGTTGAAGAAGGATGAACAACCTAAACCCTCGGTCTTCGCCAGAATCAAGATAGGTGAGACGTTATCAAGCGCACCGCCCTCACAAAAAAGAGATTCAGCGTTCAGCCGCCTCGGCAAAACAAATGAAGTCCAAAGCTCAATTCCTTCACGCATGAAGCGTGTTTTCACTTTGGATGTGATGGTGGATGATTCGCTGAAAGTAAAGAGGCGCGTCCTAATTCTCACTTGCCAAGGGGCTAAGGCCAGTTCAAAAGAAGGAACTGAAGAGCAAGCTTCTTCCAGTTGTGACACAAGCCAAGATGTCGGCAACTTCCCTTGACAAAATGCTGGATTAGCTCCTGGGCAAGAGCTTAAACTGTTCACCACCAAAAAAAAAAAAAAGTTCTTATTCATTCAAGAAAAAGGAGGTGGTTCCTGAATAAGAGTCTAAACTGTTCACACGCATTCAAGAAAAAAAAGGCTCCTGAACAAGAGTCTAAACTGTTCACACGCATTCAAGAAAAAGGAGGCGGCTCCTGGACAAAAGGCTAAACTGTTCGTACATTCAAAAAAGAAAACTCCCGAACAAGAGGCTAAACTGTTCGCACATTCCCACAAAAAAAAAAAAGACTCCCAAACAAGAGTCTAAATTGTTCACACATATCAAGAAAATGCTAACTCCTGAGCAAGAGTATAAACTGTTCACTCAAGGAAAAAAAAAAAGAAGAAGATACTTTGTACTACCCCTGACCCACAAGAGTATAAACTTGAACGGCAAAACAAATGAAAGAAGGATGCTTAGTTGAACTACGTAATAACTTGATCTTATTGAAAATTGCAAGTACCCATAAGTACGTAGGCAGTTTCAAGAAGTCACCAAGTACAGTCAGACACATCACACACAAAAAAAGGGGGCATAAAAGAGGAGAGGTCAAAGACATCGCCTGTCAGCCGCCAGCTGCTCCTCGCTGCTCATACCACTTCCGTGCGTATCAGTTTCGTTCAAGGCCCATAAGCCAAGCAGTGAACTGTATCGCAAGTGTGGTTCTTCAAGTCTTCATGCCACTTCCGTGCATATCAGTTCCGTTCAAGGCCCATAAGCCAAGCAGCGAACTGTATCGCAAGTGTGGTTCTTCAAGTCTTCATACCACTTTTGTGCGTATCAGTTCCGTGCAAGACCCATGGCCAAGCAGCGAACCGTGTCGTAAGTGGTTCTTCAAGTCTTCATACCACTTTTGTGCGTATCAGTTCCGCTCAAGGCCCGTGGCCAAGCAGCGAACCGTGTCGCAAGTGGTTCTTCATGTCTTCATACCACTCTGGTGTGTATCAGCTCCGTTCAAGGCCCATGACCATGCAGCAAACCATATCGTAAGTGGTTCTTCAAGTCTTCATACCACTTTTGTGCGTATCAGTTCCGTTCAAGGCCCGTGGCCAAGCAGCGAACCGTGTTGCAAGTGGCTCTTCAAGTCATCATGCCACTTTTGTGCGTATCAGTTCCGTTCAAGGCCCATGGCCAAGCAGTGAAGCGTGTAGCAAGTAGTTCTTCAAGTCTTCATACCACTTTTGTACGTATCAGTTCCGTTCAAGCCCCTTAGCCAAGCAGCGAACCGTGTCGCAAGTAGTTCCTTAAATAGCTCCTCAACCTGCATAAGCAACAATACAAGCACAATGAGACTCCTCAACTTGCACAAGCAACAACACAAGCACAACGAAAAAAAAGGGGGGTCTCGACATTCAAAAAAAATGATGACCTACCAGCAAGTGAGCATAAACGACAAAAAAAAAATGTCATCGTCCAGCAAGTGAACATGACGTCGCGACGCTCGAAAAGTGCGGTAATAAATGAATGCGACATTACAATGGCACAAGTAGGCATGCGAAGGCTTTTTCAGACTAATAAAGTGGCTTCCTTCGGACTCATTTCAGTCAAGGTTACCACCTTCATTGCTCATAGTCGTCGAAAGAAAATGACAAGCACTTTAAGACGACGCAACATTGCAAATTTTAATAAAAGGTCAAGTAACAAGCAACCCTTGACTCAATGAGCATCAAATAAAAGGAGGATTGATCTCGGAAAAAAAAAATGAAAGCAAAGGGAAGAAGATTGGGGAAGGGTTCACCTTTAAGAGCCATAGGATCAACAAGAATGGCACAAGATCAACTTTTAGGAGTATGCCCACTGTTGAAATCGACTGTGCAGAGGAGGTTGCTGGGTGTTCGGTTGCGGCTGAGAAGTTGCTCCCTTGGGTGATCACAAGTGCCAAAGGAAAAGATGATGCTTTTGGTTATTACAATTGCCGAAAATTGTGACACCATGAAAAAGGAGATGAGCTTTCACTATACGCCACAAGCCACTCAAATGGGGTGCTCTGATTCTGGGCTTTCGGTGTGACCGTGCTCTGGTGTGGGGATTCAGAACCTCAAGTTTTGGCTGAAAAGAAGAAAGGCAAACAGTACCATGGTAGCAACACTAAAAGAGTACCGGTAATGTTTATTCATGCAAAAAAAAAGGGGGGGCGATTGTTCGGACAATAGAAAGTTTGAAAAAAAAAAATGAAGGAACCCCTTCGAAACTCAAATTCCCCTAACTCTCCCAAATCAAAGCAAGCCCCAAAAAAAAAACAAAAAGAAAACCATAAACAGTGTATTACCAACAGAAAGAAAGGCACCAATGTGGAAGCAAAAGAGTATGGCAACACCTTGCGGAAATTTGGCATCAAATCTTCCCTTTTCACGCACAGAGGTTGAACATAGAGGAATAAAAACAGAGGCCCAAATTTTCGTCCTTCCCTCACTATCCCTTTCCATTGTTAGCCAAGCTTTGTTCTTCAAGCTGGGATCTTTTCACTCCCCTCCTCCTCACACGCATGCCCAATCTATTGCTCATACAGAGGAAACAGAATGGGCATGATGAGATTCTTTGCCAAGGGAAATAATGGCCTTGTCAATGGCCAACCTTGAATCTTTTCAAGTTCCATAAATTTTATGCCCAAGTTCATCAACCAAATCCCAAGCTTGAAGCAACAGAGGTCCAAAAAAGAACAAAACCAAGCATCACAAGTATCACAAGCATCATTCCCAAGCTTCTCCCTTTCTTCCCAGTCAAATGCACAGACCCAACAAAAGCAACAAAAAAAAAAAAGGGAAAGCATGAAGCATACGTTTAAACAGAGACTAGACGAAAAGAGAAAGGTTGCATCTTTTTTACCAAAAGCTTGACTCTTTTGCAAGAAAAAGAGAGGGGCATGGAACTTTAGTTAGCTAAAGGATGAAGAGAGATGGAGGAAGGTTAAGAGATTTGAGACCTCACTTGGGCCCAATGATCAAAAATGGTGGCAAAGACCAAGTCTTTAAAGATGGCTTTCTTTGTAAACTAGCAGCATCTTGAAGCAGTAGCAAGCGACGTATGGGGATCCCGGCTTTCTGGGCAAAGCTTTCTGGGTAAAGAAAGAGGGGCTTGGAGTCACAACTGTTTGGGTAATGAAAGAGGCTTGCTCTGTTGCAAGATTAAAAAAAAAAAAAATTGGGACCTTTAATAAACACAAATGACGAACCACTCAAATGGGAGGTTGGGCTGCGTAAATAATGACGATCTGTGCAGCCTCCATTGAAGACCAGAAGCAGCAGCACAAGCGTGAGGAGCTGAGGGCGTCGAGGGTTTCAGGTTGTTGCGGACTGTAACAGCGAAGAGGGAAGGAAGAATAAGGGTGAACAGTGCCCTCAGGCACGTGAGATGAGCGTGCCTCTTTAAGTGAATGTAAGAACTAGGTTTCAGAATCAGAGGAGAAGCAGTCCAGCCAGTGAGAACCCCAAAAAAAAAAAAAAAAAAAAAAAAAAAAAAAA
>JAKOGI010004601.1:0-23562 GCA_029747015.1 Carnegiea gigantea
ATATATATATATACATATATATATATATATATATATATATATATATATATATATGCACAGAGAGAATTTGGCACTAGCTACTTCACCCTTTTTCCCTCGTTTTGTTTTTTTTTAAGATTTAAAAATTACCTACCATTTCACAGAAACGGAGCAGAGTAAGTTTATAAAGATATTTTTTTTCATTTGCGATGTTTTTAATCTTTTCGATTGAAATCTAAAAGGGTAAAAGCACTAAAACTTAAAAAAGATGAGATCCAGATTACCAAGTAATGATAGAGATGATAAAGGCTAATATGGACATTTTGTAATTTTAATATGTGATAATATTTGATTATGTCTTGAATGTCATATTAATTCTACTAATGTAAATAATAGGACTGGGCATCATGCATCTTAACAATTTTACATAAAAGGTCTAGAAACGCATCTATATACTTTAAAATAACACCAATAATGACATAAACAACATGAAGATTTAGATAAATCTATACTACAAATTTCTGAATATTATACGAAATGAGAGAAAGTGATGACAGTTGAATAAGAGTGAAGTTGTGATATAGTTTATATTATAATACACTAGGTATTTTTCTAGTAAAAGAAATGCTTCCATCAAACTTGTTGAAATTTGATCCTCCTTATTTTATAAAATTCACAAATACTTTGAATTTAAGCAAACTAAAAGGGATTCTAATCTAAAGACTTAGCTTGCACAATATTCATAGCATTGTGTGGATAAATGTTTTTTTTTAAAAAAAAAATTATAAAGGAATGAGACCAAATAATATCCACTTCATGAAACAACACCCAACTTTATCAAAACAATATGCTTAAAGATTTGAGAAAGTTTAAACAAGTTATCAATATATTTGGAAATAACAATGGGCACAAGGGTTCAATGGGTAAGAAAACACAATATTGGTTTGAAAATAGTTGGAATATAAAAATAACTTTTTTAAGAAGATAGTAAATTGCATTCATATTTTAAGGTTGATGATGTGTTTAACTTACAAATTCAACGCTAAAATAGCTATAAATCTTACTAATGACTGAGAGACTCTTAAAACTCTATTTATCAAACTAGTATTCAATATTAAAGACATGAATTTTCCATTCATCATGCCATGTATTGCTTAGTCAGCATGCCACATGTCACTTTAACATGAGTTCGCTCATTTTAAAGTCATTTTTAAGTATAGTTATATAGCGAGCATTAAACACATGCTTTTGCATGAACGTCTATAATATTCTATATTAGATTTTCTTCTTTTAAAAAAATATCTAAAAATCAAGTAAGAAACTTTTTTTAGCACTTTAGGACTACAACATATTTGACAAAACCAACAATCGTATGTCAATTTCATATAACACAAAGCTAAAAATTGACAATGAGGAGCAAACAGTTCAATAGTCTGGTTTGATATTCATTGAAATACTCTTTTTTGAGAATAAACATCTCAACTATAGGAGTATGATTAATATTTCTTATACGACTTTATCTAAGTGTTCAACAATACATAATAGACTCACTAAAATATATTTTTTGAGAATAAACAGCTCAACTATAGGAGTATGATTGATATTTCTTATACGACTTTATCTAAGTGTTCAACAATACATAATAGACTAACTAAAATATATTGGTTAATACATAATAAATTTAACTACAATCTGATTGATGAGATGGGAGAGGATGAAGTGGGCCGTAGACACGATGCTAGTCGTATTCACCAAAGACAATAGCTTGATGGATGTAACCTGTGAAGTAACGGTCTTGAAGATTTGACTACTGATGGGTTTCAAACCCAAAGGCACCTTAGCTAGACTCAATTCCTTGGTGATAATGGTGATTATCGTGTGGAGATGGACGACTTCAACAACAATCTGAAGAATTGAGTTACTGCATTTATTCTCTTATATTAGGTGCTTATCGTTGACAGTATATCACTATGAAATAGTCATGAAATTGGATTTCCTATGTAAATACTGCTTGAGATTATGTACATTGGGCATTATTTCCGGGTTTCCTAAATTGATTTGTCAGAGCCTGGCTACTTTAGGAGTTATACTTTAGTAGTAAAGTCTTCTAGTTTGAGTTTTTCCATGATTGTTCTACATTTCCTTATATCTTGTTCTCTGTATTAGAGTATTAACTTCATTCTTTTTTTACAACTCCAAAGTGTGACTAATTGTTGCCATTCAATTTGCCATGCCCGCATTTTAACACTATCATTTGATATCAACCTTTGAATAGAGCTTTCGCAATAAGAAAAGGATTCTAATTTCTAAGAACACAAATGACATTCAACATGTGCTCTGTTAGAGTCCTAAAGCGATATATGGTTAGGTAATTGATAATATTGGTTGAATTACTCACTAATAGTACATAATTGCCGTCAAGCATACGACAAAGATTTCTCTTTCCCTAGAGAGATTGGCAATAGGTGGAAGGGGGGAAAACAGCTTGCAACAATGGAAAATTTAGCAAGTGATGGTGCACACAATGTACATAGCAAACAAAGATGGAAAACAGAGCAAGTGTTCAAAAAGGAGCAGAAAGAGCATCTCTTAGTTGGTGTTTAGTAGTCTTGAATAAGTATTCTTCCTTTGCTTCTCCTAATTCAAATTCAACCACTCTTGTAACTGGCTTCATACCCTGCAATCATCCGTAAGATCAAAAGAAAGTGAGTTCAAATTTTTGCCACCAAAAAATAACAGATAAAATGAGATAATCTAACTTTGTGCTCGAACGACAATCAGATTAATCAACTCAAAGACTAGCATTGGACTGTTTAACTCACTTATTCAACACAATATAAGCTACCTTTGCTGACGATCATTTCTTAAGTCTCTTGTATTACAATAGCATATATTTTTAAAGGTTTTGATTGACGCATGCTTATTCTCCTTAGACTTCCTAATTCTATTAGGTCTAGTTTTACTGTCCATTGATTATAATCCTATGAGGTTGTTCTTAAAACATTCCGTTGGTTATAGTTGCTTGCCTTTACAATTATATGAGTTATATATATTCAAATATTCCATTGATATAATTGCTTCTTGTTAATTAATCTCGCAAAAATATTTTAGGAAAAGGGAAAAAAGATTTGCCTGGGTGAATATCTGAAACGCTTCATCTACACTCCTTGTCTTTATCACGTATAGTGCTGCCTCCTGCATGGATTCACCATTAAATGTACACAAGAATTATATTACTTAACTTGATAAAGTTGCTCAACTTGAGAAAAAGCCAAACAATACTAAAACCCACCTTGAGGATAAAACTTATCCCCCATTAATGTCATTGAAATAAGCACAAATACTATTGATTCGTACATTTAAATTTATATCGCAATTTACATATATTTTTTTATATATATATATATTCTTCTAAGAAAAAAGGTAATGAGAGTAACATATGTAAACATACATTGAGTGTTATAGGTTAATTTAACTTATAATATTTCAAATTTTTAAAAATTTTTATCCTACCTATATTGATATTGTGTCTTGTAGTTTTTATATCAGATTTTTTTCTTTTTTTTTCCTTTTGGGGGGGGGGGGGAGATTTGAATATTTGATAGAAAGATAGAGAGAGAGAGACGTACCCTGGCAAATTGAATTTGCTGAATATTGAGAGTTCGAGGCTCATTCTCTATGGAGGATGTTCTATCAATCCTTGCTACAGATGGTGCTGCCATTTCTTTTCTACACAGAGAGACAGAGAGGGGCTTGAAGTTATATGTGTCAATAACATAATGAATGAATGGAAACTGGGAATGCTTGGCTTGTATATATAGAGTTGTTTTGCACTCTTTGTTGGGTGAATCTTCACATAAAAAAAAAAGATTTAATCAAGCCGGTTAGAGTAGGCAACGTGGCAACATAAATCATTGTCAATGTGGCAACCTAGGATCTGGGTAGGTTGGACACGTGGCAAATTTGGACATTTTCTGAAAATCAAAATGTTGGATGAGATTTTGACCAACTTCCTGCCGGACCGCGACATGATATTCTCATCCATCCTCAAATTCTTATGTCAAACTTTTCCCAACTTGTCACATTATGGGGCCCACTTTGCTCTCCTGTTTTTTTCAGTCCCAAATTTGTATGCATAAGTAAGCGACTCAAATTGAAGTTTTTAGCAATAATTTTTATAAATCTTATTAGTTAAGTTGATTAATATTTAATTAATTTTTTATTTTTGAACGTATATTTTTCTTTTGTTGTTCTGTTTATCAAGGGATTGAAATTTTTTAAAAATTTAAAAATATAGACTATCTCACTTAAAGCAACAGGAAGGATCAGAAATAAAATTTATTACTCTTTTTAAAATTTTTAGATGAAAAGATAAATTCTAAATCTTAATGTTAATTTTTTCTATAATGAACAAGAAAAGGAAAAGTGCAAAATCCAAATTTTTAATATTTAATTTTTTTTTCATTAATTCAGCTAACATAAAATTATTCATTAACCCCCCCAACCCCCCAAAAAAAAAATCATAACAAACCATATGGGCCATAATATGGGAGGCTTTTATGAATATTTATCAGACAAAGCGGAGTTGGCAAATTTGAAACAACAAAAAGAGGGGGGGAGAGAGTTTCTAACGAGTTGGAAAGATTACGCGTGTCAATGTCATTGTAAAGCATTTGTGACACGTAAGTTCAAATTGTTTTTGAATTCTGGTGTATCCACCTAATATATTGTTATTCCTTTTTTTTTTTCTTTGTCAATACATCATCATGAACAAGTCGCAGAGTTCGAATTTGTGCTGCATTTCTCTTTTAAGTTTCAAAGGAGGCATTGACAACCGCAGTTTTCGGGGAAAAAAGAAGAAGATTTGTTTAAAAGTGTTTTAACTGTTTTGATCAAGTTAATATGTTAAATAGACATTTGGTTAATAACTATTTAACACAATTGTTCGACCTTATGAAAAGACTATTTTTATTAGCTTTTTTAAAAGAGTTTTTTTTAATATAGAAATGACATATTTACCCAAGAGTTTAAACAGATTACACTATATATATGTCATTAAATTATATTTATATAATATTATTTTTATTAAATAGAAAGAGCTGAGAGTATTATAAAGTGTTACTTGAAGGCTTATACTAATAGTATTCGAACCCAGTTAGATCTTGAAGATTAACAAAAATAGAAGTCTTTCTTTTACTTTTTTTTTTGAGACAAAAATAAACCATTGAAATGGCACTGTCTTTTTCATTATTTGTTTTTTTAAGCCAAGTACTGTACTTCTTGATGTAAATTTTCTAATTTTGTTAGTATATTATATCAAGCTTATTTAGTTCTCTCACCATGTACCTTTATAAGCGGTTGATATTTATAATTTAGATTATTCGATACCCCTTTCAATTACCTCGATAATGACCTTTGGATTAATGCAAAGCAGTAACATTTGATATATTTTTTTATTTGAATTGACTATAATGAAGATAAGGCCTTTAGATATTCGTACAAATTTTAATTTCAATTTATAAACCGAAAAGATCTAAAAAATGACAAAAGAATGTTATAAAGCGTTGACAGCATTTACATAAGTAAAAATTGAAAAGGAATAAGATAGACGATGAATACAAGTTATGTAGAATTAGTAAGAATGTAAAGTCTTTTCAATGAAGTGGGGGTTTTTTTTGGGTTTAAATCACGAATAAAGTTAATTTATACATATGATACCAATTTAGTTCTTTTAAAAAAGAAATTGACCAAGAAATAAAAAAATGTGTTCTATTAAGAAGTAATTTAGAGATGAGGATATATATAAAATTTTACCAAATATTTTTCTTGGAAACAACTAACTTTACTAAATAGTTTTTCTACAAACAACTAATTCAAATTACTAATGTAAATCGCTAATTCAAACAGTTAGCAGCTAATAGCTAACAGCTGACTGCTATTTGCCGAACAGAAAATAAAATCAGAAGGCCTACTGATGTGCACTTTGCATTCAAAGGGATTATTTTATTAATACACAGAGAGTTTAAGGTAGACTATTATATCCTGTATTAAAATTTAAATCTAAAAAATATCGAATAGAATCAACTTTAGTGTATTTATTGATCATAACTATTAATTCAAATGTGGAATCCATCATTCCTTTTGCATTATACTTGTAATGTTTGGGTGTATAGGATTTTTGATTGGTCTGATCAGTAGGATCAGGTCATTCTAATAAATTGAAAATTGAATTGGTTTATTTTAAATTCAAAATCTTCTTTGACCAGGATAGTTGGGTCTTCACAATTATGCACAATTAACAATAGTAACGCAATCGAGATACAAATTAACAGTAGTATTGAGCGTCAAGGATCGTTTTCTTCAAAGCTTGTGCTTTCGAATTGGTGATGATTAAAATATTTCTTTCTGGTACGATAAGTGGTTGCCTTCTGGGGCACTTGCTACGCAGATTCTAGCTGCTCCCCTGCGCTTTGTGCTCATGTGCGGATTAATTATTTTATTTTTGTTAGGAAATGGGATCTTGGGAAGCTTTATCAATGGGTTCCTTTACATCTGATGCCTAGTATTCTTCAATGTCCTATCTCTGAGGATCCCTCATACAATGATGAATTGATTTGGAATAATGGGTCATGTTCTCCTTTTCCAATCTCTCGGGCATATGGGACCTTGACTCATATCACCTCATCAACCTAATCTAATTTCTTTCAAGATAATTTGGAGGTTGAAACTCCCTGCCAAAATGCAAGTTCATCTTGGGCGCCTTTACCACCAATCCCTTCTTGTGGCTGCTTGCATAGCCGGTTTCATCCTGACATTACTTGCTCGTTGTGTCATTTGTGGGAATGATACAGAGGATCATATGCATTTATTTCGAGACTGTCCTTTTGCGAGTGCAACATGGTCCAAGTTTCTACCAAAGCTTGAGGTACAAGTATATGGTCTCTTTTTCAGCCTATCGTGGACGGATTGGGTTAGTTTCAATCTTTCCTTTACTCTTTCACCAATGTGGCCGTTGCCGTTTGCTGTTACAATGTGGCATATTTGGTGTTATAGAAATAGATGTGTTTTTGATAAAACGTGTTGGTTACCAATTTGGTTTGGAAGAAAATTGCGTGGGAGCTTATGGAAGTTTTTAAGATGCAGGACCATATAATCTCTCCTCTTGACTCTCTGCTTCTCGACACACACACCACACACGCAGAGAGTCAAGAGGAGAGAGAAGAAGAAGAGAATAAGAAGAGAAGGAGGAGGAGGAGAAGAAGAAGAAGAAGAAGAAGGAGATTTCGATTTCGATTTTGAATTGTGACTAAGGTGAGTAAGTCTTACTTTCTTCAAACCCTAAAATTAATTAGGGGAAGAATAATTTGAGATTCCTATTCGAATTTTGCAAAATCCCGAACTTTAGGTGAGTATGTAATGCATGTTTTAGTTTGACCATCCCGAACTTTAGTTCGATTTCGATAAGAGCTTCCGCTGCTATCGCCTATGAACGGGTTAATTAAGGTTAAGAAGTTTAAATAGCCTTGTGGATGTTCCTTCTGAGACTTCCACGACGGTGACGCGCCTGCTCTCTTCGGACGGGGCGTTACAATACAGACCAGCATATCATTTCATGGAAGCCCCTGCATCCATCTGCTTTCAAAATCAATATTGATGCTTATCAAAGTGATGATCACACGTTTGCCATTGGAGCTGCGGTAATCCGAGTGCTCAATTTAATTGGTTCCTTGGAATTACTCCTAAGGTTATTTCCCAATGCATATTGGAGATTTAGCTATGCACCCTTCGTGATATTTTACTCCAAGCATGGGATTGCAAGATCGTGGTCCTGGAGATTAATTTGTGCAAAGAGTTGATTGAAGAGCTTTAAGCAGGACCTTCATATTGCCGGTCATATTTGCAAAGTATCATTCCTGAGGTTCTGGAGCTTTTTAACAGAGCATGGAATGTCCATCTGAAATTATGTGCAACGTCCGGTGAATCTTGTAGCTGTAGTGTTGGCACTACTATGCAAAGATCAGGGAGACATCCTTATTATTCATGCGGAGCTGCCAGATTTTCTCCATACGGCCCTCGAACTCGATCATGAGACTTATTATTATGTAACGGTCCGAACCTAATATTCATTTAAATTAGTTTGAATTATGCTAATTTCCAAATAAGTCAGTTGGGCGCCGCATTTCAATTCAGCATTTCATGTACATGTATATATATGTATACATACTTGTGCGTTGCAGGTTGAAGTGACGATGTGACCTCAAACCAGATAATAGTAAACTCCTCAACAGCAATAATAATGATCATAATAATAATAACAAATAATAACAATAACAATAATAACAATAATAATAATAATAAGAAGAAGAAGAAGAAGAATAGTAAGAAGAATAATAATAAGAAATAATAATTAAAGAAAAAAAAAGAAGAGAAGCCCCCCCCAAAAAAAACCAAAAACAACCGACATGTTTTCCATAAAATCAACCCAATGCTCAACCAAACCCCAAACTCCATCTCTCTGTCTCTGCCTGCCCCGACAAGCCCCCCTCTCTGTTTTGCTGCGCTGGAAACCGGCCTCCTTTTGGCTGTCCGTCGCCGCCCAGACCGTCGGCTGTGGTAGCCTAGTCGCCGACTACCCTCAGTCGCCCCATCACCGCGGCCTGCCTCGCCTGCTCGACCCTCCTCTGTCTCGCGACCCCATCTCGGCACCCCTGTTTTTGCCGTCAAGCTTGCTGTTCGCCGCCGTCGGGGGTTTCGGCGGTCACCCGTGAGCCGCCCACGGCCACGAACCAACGTCATCACCCACTCCTTGTTTGGGCTTAAACCCAATTGGAAGGTAAAATCCTAAACCTAATTTAGTTTGATCTCCTGAGTTGTTTGGGATTGAATTTGTGTACTAAATAGTGTAATTGGTAGTGATGATTAGCTATGTGCAAATTTCTGTGGTTATTCTGGGTAATGGAATTGAATGGTGGAGTTGGGTTGTCTGGTTTGAGTTGCAGAAAGTGAGGGTGAGGGTTGTGAATGTTCAGCATCAATTCAAATTAAAAACGAAGTTATTTTAACGTGTTTAGCATCGATTCAAGTGAATTAGTTGCTGCATGAAAAAGAATTAAAAAACGAAGTTAGTTTAACGTGTTTAGCATCGGCTCAAATGAATGAGTTAATGTATGAAAAAGAATTAAAATCGAAGTCCTCTTAACGTGTTTAGCTTCCATTCGAGTTAATTAACCGATGCAAGCAAATAAACTGATTTCAAGGTCAATAAAATGTGTTTAGCTTCAAATAACTGTGAAAGAGTAAGTGAAAGAGGTCAGCAAAACCAATTGTAACTTATTGGAGATTGTATTGCATGGTCGTAAATCTATCCAATTGGTGGTAATTGACGAAGAAGAATATGAAAAGCCGCATGGCTTAGATGGGTTATGCTATCTATGTTATATTTGACGGGAATTAGAGCAGAATGTACGTTGGGCAAGCAATTAAGGTCATGAACTCACTATCTTGAGGTTGTGCCTTAATTAAAGCTGAAGTAAAGTTTATTAAGTTACTGATGGGTGAATGTTCTTGTATACTATGTTCAACGATGAATGTAGCCTAATTTCACATTGAATGAATGTTGGAGTCATGACCTTGATGGGTTGGAGTTTATGTCCTAATTTAGGTTCTAATCAACTCTTGCTTAGTTAATGATTTGCGTAATTAGTTAGCAAGTATTGACCAGATATGTGATGCCGTGAAGGTAATGGATTAAAGTTCTGCAGTTGTGCTTTAAATAAAGTACGAGTGTGAGTGAGATGGAGCTGATGAGGTTAAGAGCGTTACAAAGAGGATAACTGAGGGAGATGATACGAGTGCGGTGATAAAATGTTGTAAGATGGGGTTGTGCTATTGACATAAAGTTAGTGATATAAGGTTCAGTGTTTGGGGGTAAAGAACAGAACGAAACTGAGCTAAGTTGATTTAAATGAACCTTTGGTTGCAATTGACCAAAACTAAATCAATAACGGCGGTTCGGTGACAGGAACCCATAACCATAATAATAATCATAGCGTAAGGTGTGATTATAAAAATTTATATAGCAATTAGCAATTACAATAACATTACTAATAATAACAACGTTAACAAACATATTGATAACAATGATTTACAATGGCCTTAAGGCTAAACATGCAACGAAATGACGATAACCATGAACTTCTATCCTTAATTTAAAACGTAATGGTGATAACCCTGTTAGTTATAAACACACAGCTAGTTACAAATACCATTAAGTTGAGAAATTTAATAAATTTCGTAATGTTGCACTAATGGGGGTCAACTAAAATATTGGAAGCAGGAATGAGGCCACATCGATCGCTTCAAGCTGCCAGCACACATGCTCCATTATAAAAGGGAGAGAATTTCAAAAAAAAGATCAGGTACGTACATTGCCTGTGTTCTTCAAAAACTCACATGTTTCTCAATCATGAAAAATCAATATCATGCTCCTTTAAGGAATCAGTTTACTCAATATTTTGTCACATAAGCAAGTGGCCCCGTCAATGCTCAATCATCAGGGCTTATGCCCTTCAATTTACCCGCGCGGCTGCAACTCAGGCTCTCCGATCAACTTGGGAGGTGTGCACCTATCTCAAAATCGCAGCAGACGTCAACAAGGGGTCCACTTTTTGATAATAATCAGCAAATCAGTTTTACTTATATATTCTCTCTCCCCTGTTTGCAAATCAAAAGGTTTTGAAATGCGGGCGTCCAACCATTTACATACAAAACTTATTTAACAGCATAGGGATGTGCGTACTGAGTTTCGGCTCATTATTCGAATGTTTTCATGTTTTCTGTTTTAGGCGAAGGATCATTGCTTCTGATAAGTCAGAGGAACGCGAGAAATGAGCGGAGACCACAGTCTACTGCATGCTAGCTAGCCGGTGCTCACAGTGATTTAAAGGCTAGCCTCCCTAAAAACCCCGCTGGGTGTATGTTATTTTGAAGATTGTGTTAGTTGGTAAATGTTAGTCATACGCTGAGTTAACAGGTGTAATTATATGTTCTAAGGGATGCTAGTGGTTGAAAGTACGTTTAATTACGACATACGTTCTAATGCATATGGTTTTCAAGTAGCCTTGTTCCGTCAAGGAACGGCGGTAGCGTCCCCACTCACAGGACTTCCACTGCAAATCACAAATCAGCAAGAGATTAAGTTAGTATAATCTCACATTAGCAACTGGGGGCGTTAATGTCATGCACAACAGCTTGAAGAAAACGCAAATGGGCATTGTGCTGCTGCTACTAATTGGGCGACTTATGCTCTGGGGTTTTTTGCAGTCTTACAGGGCTAGCTATGTCATTATGTCTAATGGTCGTTATCAGGAATGTTTTGGTGTCAAAATTCGGTTGTTTTGCTTAGATGGGTGGTTAGGACTGGGTTTATAGGCTGCTGTGTATTTTTTTTGGTCTGTTTAGTAGCCTTGGCTTTGTACGTTTGATTGCATGAATTAATATAATTATCCTTTTCTTTCCAAAAAAAAATGCAATCGAGATTTTTTGAAGGATAATGTCCGTCATAACCATGTATAGCTTACATTTAATTTATAAGGAAAAATTATACATAATTAAAAAGTTCACTATATTAATAATTAAAAGTTTCAACTGCCATTTATATTGATCTACCATTCCATTTTCCCTTACAACTCAGGAAAATATGTCAGAGACAAATTCGATGAATAAAATTAACTCAAAATACTTTCTGAAGAGATTGAAAATAGTGCGATATTACCTTAATTAGGCAGTACTTTTTAACTTGTAAGGTATGTAAGACAGGTGTGATCTAACTCATGTCACCTACAATTCTACTCACCAATCACCATATGGCATCTGTTGGGTTTCCTTTATCCACTAATTATGAAAGATCTGCTCTAACTTTTAATTAATTATCTAAATGAGGTTCTTGAACCACAATATCTGTTGTTCAAAAATTGTTTCACTTTAATTAATTTGGTAAGACATCAGATAATGTAGTGAGATGAAAAGAAATGACCAATCTATGAGGAGATAAAAGAGTATTCTTTAAAAAAATCATTAAAATAGAGTAAGACTAGTTAAAAAAGTACATTCCAAATATCATTATACAACTATTATTAAACTAATTTCAGCCCATTTTAGACTTAATAATTGTGATATTTCTGGCCCTAGTAATTTTGATCTATGAGTGATTAATACCTGGTTGTTTTAATCATTAGTAAGTTTCATTGAAGAGTGAAGACCAACCATTAGGGCTAGATATACAAAAATTATACTATACAACTTTTTAATAATTTAACAATTTTTTTTACATCTACCCTTACAACTTTTCATAGCTTCTTATAGCTCCTTAGCTTATGCCTTCTTACATATTTATAGGTTCTTTACAGTTCTTACAGTTTCTTACAGTTTTTTACCACTCTTTACATTTTTTTATAATTTATATATGCATTTTATCGTGACAAAGAGCAGTACCTTCATTGGCGTTTGAAAAAAACCACCCAAGATATGAATCAAATTATCCTAAACTAGACAATCAATTTAGGCGTTCTACCCTTAAGTGATGATGATCCAATGTTAACGTGAGCCATGTGACATGCCCTTTTGAGTTTCGTCTATGCAAGTAGTTATAAACTAGAAGTTGTTCACTGCTTGATTGGCAAAAAGGCTTGATAATTTGGTTTTGTATCCAACAATAAGTTCAAAAGCTACTTAGCCTCTTAAGAAACGCAAAAGGGTACTTTTCATTTCAAGTGTTCCATATCTTGAGAAGTAGTTTACCAGTAAAAAGGGCTAAATTAAGGGCATCTTCTTACTCAGAGACAATGATAGTACGCTCTAGGGATGACAACGGGGCGAGTTGGGGACGAGGAGTATACTCTCCGTCCCCGTCCCCACTAAGATCCCCGGCCCCTATCCCCACCCCGTTCCCCATTGCGGAGAAAAAATTCTCCTCGTCCCCGTCCCCAGCGAGAATTTAATCCCCAATGGGGCCCAAATGGGGATCTTTACCCGTCATTTTTTTCCCTTCTTTGTGATAGTTATATTACAAGTTTTGGATAAAATCCCAACTTCCCATGCCTAAACCCTAGTTCCAATTAATTGTACAATAAACTCTTTTATGCTACATGTAACATAAGTCTAACAAACCTCATTAAAGTTTAATCTAACCTAGATTAAAGTTTAACAAGTCTACACACCATAAGTCTTACAATTCACAAATTACACAAAACAATTCTATACAATCTAGGAATTTTTTAACTTAATTTACCCATATAACCTTAGTATTATGTTCACAAATAAATGACTCATATGTAATTTTAAATTAATATGCGGGGACGGGGGTGAGAAATTTTCCCCAATCACAGACGGGAAAACGGGGATGAGACGGAGATATTTCCCCGAGCGGTCAAGTGGGGATGGGGACGGGTAAATTTTCGCCCCGTCTCCGTCCCCGTAGTCATCCCCACTCAGGAATTTATTTATGTCCTCATCCCCATTGGGGACGGGGATTTTCCCCAATGCGGGGCGGAGATTCTTCATCCCACTGCCATTCCTGGTGTGGTCACATCTCAAATGAAGATATAAAATTTGAGATTCATTCTAAATTTAAAATATGCATTTTAAATTTTAAGGGTATAATTTTTTAGATCTTTCCAAAATAATTGACGGAATAGAATGTACTTCGAAATTTGACCATTTAAGAGTTCTTTTAAAAAATCATTCGCTATCATCCGGTTTAACTTTGCATTTTTATTTAATTGACCATCATTCCAAACACTTAATGATGGTTTGGGTGATTTTAACATAAGCAAAACATTCTTGAAACATTCCATTGACTACCTTATGGCTTATGGGCATAGCACTAAACAATAGGGACAAATCCATCATTTCACGGGTATTTTAGATTAGAATCAACAAATAAACAAGCCAATTAAGTTAAGCTTGAGGGTTGTACCAAAAAAAAAGATACCCAAAACTTTTAGACCAACTATTTCAAGTCACCAACCATTTTTGTAACATATGGCCGCCTTTTTTTTCCAACCATCTCTCCGTCATTGTTAAAATATGAGAATTTTAATTTTCTCTACAACTTGAAGGTAAAGAAGGGAGTGACCGACTCTTCGGCCATTTCTAGATTATCTTTTCTTTAACATTAGTGCTTTTAGTAGTCTTAATTGTAGTCTTTACGATGGGGATATTAACTAATCTCTCATTTGTGAGAGTTTTATGTATATATTGCTCTCTGACTGTGAGAGTTTACTTTATGATTGTATTTTGTTTTCTTCGCGTGGCTCTGTGAATTTGAATTGATGGATCAACTGTATATGTTGAAGCAGTTCATCAATGGAATTCGACCGTTCAGTTTTAATCTTTGGTATTGGAAGATTATCTCATCCAAGAATACTATACTAGAGTAGCAGATCACTTTCAATCAACAAAATATAACTGATCTCTGAATCTTTTCTCCAAATCGTATCAGCAAAAATGGAAAGACAAGCGATCAACGTGTCAGTTAATATTTTTGATATTGAGATATGAGTTTGACATTCAAGATTGTATTTGTTTTAGTCAAATATACATTGTAAGTACCATATAGTTAATTATAAAAGACCAATGAATTATTCCTTTCCCTTAAGAAGAAGACGACGACTTTATTCAATGGTCAAACACTCGTACTATAATTGCGTCATTTTTTATTTTTTATTTTTTATTTTCATGTATTTTTTATTTACCAGTTATGTATGGAAGAAACTTTGAATTGGACCATAACAACCACCGGGTTCACATTTACTTGAGGACTTGTTGTATTGACATATATTGCTAATATTAGATTCATATCTTAATCGCATTATCATTATGATATCTTGTTATATTTTTTAAAAATGTAAAATGCAGAATATTTAAGGACAAATTTTTTTAACCAGATTCAAATATATGCAATATTATCACTCACCACTCAATAGTATCACAAGGAGCCAAGGACATAATACATACAGTTCAAGTACAAGAAAATTGAAACTACATTGCACCACTACCATACTCGAACTGAAAGATAATGTTGTATTCATATAAAAATTCACATCTTAATTGCTTATCATTATGATTTGAAATGTATTTCTTAAATGCAAAACATCAGGGCATTTGTAGGACAAATTACTAACCAAATTCGAATATATGCACTATAATCATCTGCGGATAACATCACAAGGTGTTGCCGAAATAGTATATCTATAAAATATTCAATTAAATATAATTCGATATTAAACAGAAGTACGAAAGAAAGTAAGATAACACATAATATTTACGTGGAAAACCTTTCAATGTGGAGGTAAAAACCACAGATGACACGAGGAGTAAAATTCACTATTAAAATGGGTGAATACAAAAGGAATATACAAAATGTATTTAACATTCTCTAACAACACTCAAAACATCCTCAAATAGACTAAGTGATCAACCAACTAATTCTGTTGGAGTGGAATAGTGGGTTTGTCGCACATTAATAAAATTAAAGTGCTTAATTAAAGTGCTTAATTATGGATATAAACTTCTCCATTTATTTTGGATTGGAACCTCATTTGAGCTTATACATATGACTCTTTGTTAGTGACCTAATTGATGTATAAAATTTAACATGATATTAGAGCAGTCTTGATCTTGATTTGCTACCGCCCCGTTTGATTAAAATTGTGTGACACCAAATATGATATAAAAATACAATACACACACTATGGCTTATTTTTGCTATATCTCTCACCACTTCCAGACCACCCAATTTATAGAAAAGGGAATGAAAGCTTGAATTAATTATAGACAATTCATAAGCCTCCTCCACCAGCCTGTACCTAGCACAAGAACTATCAAAGCCTTGATTTATCTTTTTTCATTTACTGCTTGAGCATAAAAAATTGACTTTTGATAGCTACTAAATTTTAGCCCACAAATTATGAGGTTCATAGTCAAGAGTCCAGACATATTAAATGCCACGGGAAACTTTAACCCCTTCAAGCATGTATCAAACATTACATTTGTGTAGCACTCTATCTAATTTATATACTTCATTATCCCCTTTAAATCGACCATCCTAAATATGGATCATCAAATTAGTGCATTATACATTGTCGTGGATGAATCCATGCCTTTGCTTTTTGTATTTTTAATAACCACTGGGGTAATCATTTTGAGACGAATGGAGTCATTAAAAGATGCAAAACAGTAATTCATGCACATCTAAAACATCTGGCCAACAAATCAACATGTCTAAGTAATTCACGCCACAACACAATAACACAACTTTTTGAATTCATCCCATGTTATCACAGAAAGGAGGCAATCTCTGATCCCTGTAAGAATAAAAGGGATGGAAAATACAATGTCACTAGAACTAGAAGCCATCAACGTTGAAGATACACATTGGACAGCAAATTGCCCAATAACCCGGCTACTACAAGTGAGTAAAACCCCCCTAAAAAATAAGGAATCGGGAAAGGACTGTACACAAGGATCACTAAGAGTACCAAAACCCCTTGCTTACAAAATCAATAAGGAGGTCCACAATTTGACATCACCCCAATCCAAGACAGCAAGGAAACAACCGGCGTCGCTACTCGGCCCCTTCGAATCGCTTTCCGAGATGTACAAATACCGGTGACACAATTCCAGGGTCGGTTGCCCGGTTAAATCACTATTTACAGTGAGGTAAACCAATGAAAAGAACGAGGGTGTTCTGCTCTTCCAATTTGAAGAGTAGGCTCCCATAAGATATGGAACTAGGAAAAGGGATTGACCACAAAAAACAAAACCACCTTTTGTTGAAAGTCCAGCCAGCTGTTGCCGATACAATTACAATTACTTATCTCCATCAAAACCGAGAGTTCAATGTTCACCCTCACCTTCATTTTCATCCAATCTCCGGAAGTACTAGATCAAGCAGAATGGCATGCTCTTCATCAAATAAGTACAGTGCACGCTCTGTCAAATTTCTTCAATCAATTGTTACATAGAGAGGCGGTCATGGAGAATTGACTATTTGTTGTCAAGTTGAAGCACCAAGATGACAAGAAGCTCACAATATCCCATTCAAAACCCTCTGATAGTAATCATATTGTCTTGTCCGCCATGCATCTAAGCTGCTGCTTATGAGGGACAGTACCAAAGAGACGCATTGCTGGAGCAAACCAATAAATCCGTCATCTATCAAACTTGAGAAAGAACAATAAAGATGGATAACTTGACCAACATGTAACAAGAGCAATTGAGACAAGAGAAACCATCAAACCTCTTCTGTAACACTTAAATGGAACCGTTTTCTCAGATTCTGTATAGTTCGTGGGCCACCTTTAAAGCATGGAAATCCAGAATCCTGAACCAAAAAACATGGCTTCCTATCAGTCAATGTGTATGAAATAACTGCAATACCAATTCTGATGCAATTCTTGTTCCTTTGTTTTTTTTTCCCCCCCTTCTTTTCCTTTAAGGAAGGCACGCTGGGCCACCCTACTGCCCTCTTCAAGGATAGCTAGAGGGGGGTACATAGGGCCACCCACAAGGGAAGGGAGGGTACCGTGGAAACCTGGGTTCAAGAGGCTTGCTTGTTTCTCTACTCAAATTCCCACGACTAGGAATTTCTATGAGCCCTATGATTTGAGCCTGGGGCTTCCTCATGGAGGAGAGAAGCCCATGCCATCTCATCTAGAGGTGATTCGCAAATCCTATGTGATTGATGCAAAGGCCAATCACCTTCATTGACAGTCAACAACTTTCTGGTAGGGGCCTTCATAGATACATAAAGAAAAATAAACAGGTTCACTTTTTGCAAGTGACATCTAGTTAGGTATATTTCCATCGAATCAAATAGAAGGTTAACCAAACACGGGGATGACAATCATGGACCCATAGAAATTAAAACTAGACAACAACACTGTATTTGGCACTAACCTGGAGCATCTCCACCAGAAGAATGATACGCTCTGCATGCTTGCGGCATGTGAGAAAACCCTGAATGCAAAGAACCTGAAAGCAAACAAGAGAATTTAGATTATTAAAATTAATAGATTATAGCCTCATATAGGCCACAATTGGGCAGCAAACAGGGGACACTTACTTTAAAATAGTCAAAAAACTCACTCGGAACTCCCTCAGCATCAGAATCCATAACCTAGAATAAGTACAAATTTTTAGTCACAATACAGAGCCGATCACATGACATCAAGACGCGTTCAAACAAATGTAGAACAGACTGCAAGGAATCGACATAATGGCACCAAGTTCTATACCTCAAGAAGTTCGCGAGTTAACTTAAATGGTGCACTTTCAAAATTAACACCTCCAGGAGAGTTTGACAGCATGAATCCAAAATCAATATGTATAATATGACCCTCCTCATCCAGCAAAAGGTTACCGTTGTGTCGATCTTTAATCTATGAATCAAACAGATAATAGATGCATGTCATATCAAGATTTAATAACAAAGGCAGCTCCATCAGAAGAACCAATCATGCTGTTGAAGGACGCGTGAGAAGAAAACCCAGTGATCATAGAATTCATTAGGTGATGACAGAAATGCAAACTCAGTCACTCAGATTTCACGACAAGAAAATGTATCTTTGGACATTGGCCCTGTTGGCAAACAGTAACTGTTAGCTGTTAGCTGTTTGAGTTAGCTGTTTGAATTAGCTTTTTGTTCAAAAACTATTTGGTAAAATCAACTGTTTCTAATAAAGTTGTGAGACAAAAAGCTAATTCTTCAAAAATCTCTTCCAAAAAACTCATGAAATTAGCTTTTTCAAAATAACTTTTTGGACCCAAAAAGCTCTTCTAAAAAGCTCTTTCATCAAACACCCATATTAGCTTTTTTACTTGATCAAACAGCTAATTTTGGTCAAAAAAGCTCTTTTTGGCCAAAAAGCTCTTCAAAAGGCTGTTTGCCAAACACCCCCAATTATCTTTGTTATGCCAGAGCATAAAGGAACAATTGCATATACCTGTAGAAGGTAGCACACCAGAGAGTATCCTGCCATACTTTCCACAAAGTTCCTCTGTAAAAACACAACAGAAAACAAACGGTAACTCAAAAATAGTTCTAATAGGTGGATAGGACCTGAAAAAAATTATGCCATCTGTAAAGCATTATGAATCAAACAGAAAATTGGATATTCCTCTTTTTTTTTGGCGAGCAAGAAAATGATGGGTATTAATTAATACACAGCTTCTCTTGTATTCTTGCATTGGGTACGTGGTTATTAAGTGTCTTCACAGGCTAGCAATAAATCAACAAAATGACTGACAATAGGGGTTACAAAAACAATATCCAGTCAATAACCGGAAGAAACAGGGGAAGGGCAGTAAACGGTCATTTTAACAATAGAACCCAGCACAGTACTTGTTACAATCTGCCTAAAAGATTTACTAAAGTTTCAATACACGCCCATCATGATTATTAACATAATGAGCATGCTCTATGAAATTCTCTTGAATATCCCTCACGAAATTGCAAGTTCATTTGAATTTCAATACAAGTTGGCATCACAGTGTGACTTCTTAATTCCTGAAAAATTGGTTTTACTTTGCAATTTCTTAAAGCCTGGAAGATTTGTCAGCAGCTTACAGGGGAAAATAATAGAAACACAAATAGTTTTAGGGGGGAAAAAAAAGAAATTACAAAATGTGGCATTCTGCCGTCTCTTATTGTGTAGCAGAAACAACTAAATGTCTTGCAATTCTAAGTTCCCATTGCAACAACTTCTACACCAGCGAATACATTTGGTGTTGGTTTGCTCTGTTTAAGCCCAGAAATTAACTCCAATCAAACTCCACCAAAGATGGTCAAATTCAGAAAGTGACCAAAGAAATCCAACATTATCTTGCTACATAAAACAGAGGTGAATAACACCAACTCTTGGATACAAATAAATCTTTTTTTTCCTTTTCGACATCTCCAACACTTGTTTCCCTTCGTCAATAAGCCACCATGATCTTCATGATTATAAACCTTAGCAAGCATGTTCCATGGACTCAGGAGTATAGACTCGGTGAAAAGTTCTAACCTATTGATGAAATGGCACATAACTTAGAGAAAAGAGAGGAGATAGTGGATCCACAATGAAGAACGAGATGAACAGGATAAGAAAGGAATAAGAAGAATGGAAGATATCAGTTGAGAGCAGGTATGGAGCAACAGAGGCTTTCACTACAAACTGAGACCACCCCCCCCCCGGGCTGCAGGGCTCATTTTTTGAAATAAAGAAATCCTTGCAGTTCAGCTGAGGTACCCCCCCCCCCTTTCTTTTTTCAGGAGAAAAAAATTATTTCTACAAAAGGTAGACCTTAGCAGCATGTTCTTCAAAACAACATGGAACTTGCAAGCTTTTTTTCCCCATGAAATAAGCTTAGGATAAACCAGGAACACAGCTGCTATATACCTGGGCTAACTTAAAGCTTGGAGAGTTTTCTTTATATTTTGCATTAAAAAAGTCTCGTAAGCTCGCGACATTAGGATGTCTACTCTTGATTGAATGGATTGAGGCCTGTGGAACAGTAATGACAATTAGCCACCAAAGTATCTGAAGCTGACAGATCACTAAACAAACAAGATTAGTATCTATAATAGACAGTATTACCGTGTCAGGAATTGTTTCAATAAGAGCTGTATAAGATGAAGTTACCAAGACCTCATATGGGCGCAACCACAGAGGCAGTCCAGCTTCTTGGAAAATATCTGGAAAAATGAAAAGTGGCAAAATTGATGAGGCAATAACTAGCATGTTCGACTACCCTGCCAACCTTGCGTCATTAACTGGGCAATATACAGCTTCTAGAAAAGTTGAGAACGGTAAAGAATATGACATTTGCAAAGATAAGCAACAGTACTCGCAACAGTCAATGGCTGTATTGTGAACAGAAGATTCAGCAGAACATACAATTTCGAATACCACCCGGAATTTAGACATTAACCAGAACATCAACGGCTGCATTGACTTAGTATGAGTCAGATGGTTTAATAAGATTTCTCTGAACAGTAATGCACTATTTAGGTTGTATAACAGTATATAAGATGGGATCCTTTCTCCTTAAATCGAAGTACAATCTGTATCATTTGCACCAATGTGAAGAAACGAACTATGCAGATTATTAAGAACAAACTTCCACAAATCAAGACCATTGTAATTTGCATCCGACAAGGAGGCACAATATCCACCAAGAGGAATGACATGTGGCAAGCCAACAATAGCATCAGTGAAAGCTGAATACCATATAACCATGGATAAGGAAAACAGCATAGCCTAACATGATATGAGCACTTGTATCCTTTCATAAGGCCAAAGCCAAGCAAAACATATAGTCAGATTGTTAATTGAAGGATAGTTTGGCCTATCCTCTAAGAGATAACACTTCCATAAAAGAATTATTCTTCCATGGTCTTAGCCATTGAACAGATATGGTGACATCAGAACTGCATTAAGTAGTGACATCAGAAGCATAGTTTGGGAACATGTTTGTTCCAGCATACTAGAGTTCCAATTATTAGAATCAATCCCAGTGCCAGTTCAGGAATGCTAATACTGTTGGAAGTTCCATGGAAGAGAGAGAGGACCCATACCATAAAAATGAGAAATAAGTTGTACGGCCATATGTTCTTGCCTGCAATCATCACCACTTTTTACAATCACCTAAAGAAACAAGAAATTGGAGCCTCATTATCCATAGAAAGCACGGATGCAGCAAAAGAGAGCAGTAAAAAAATCTCCACACCTTCTCAACTAGACTAAATCATATCATCCTAAGACACTTAAACATCTAAGTGGCATAAACCAGCCAAAACCTTAAACACAATGCATAACCTCAACCTCAAAGATAAACAGCCAGTGGAAGCTTACTACAGAATTGAAGGCCCACCGGGAAAACATAAAATATGAGAACATGAACATAAAGTTTCAGAACAAATTAACTTCCAAATTTAAGAAAATAAAAAAGAGTTCATTAAAGATAAACTTGCAAACCCTTTTTTTAATAAAATTTGGGGTAGGGACAGGAAATAGACTCTCTCTTTTTTGGGGAGGGGGGGTAGATAAGCGGGGGAAGGAAACAGATGTATCACACGTTGACTGTCAATAATGTTCAGGTTAAATTAACTACTTGGATTATAATTTATTGGAAATGATTAAGATATGCTCCCCTTTCTCAAGCCAAGGCTCAAGATTTTGTTCTCATTGTCCACTGTCATGGGCACTCTGTCTCGCCACCAAAATCACAGAAGCCAAAGACCAGTACTCAAGGAAAAAGGCTTGCAATAAAAGACAACTTAGGCCAAAAGAACCCAAATCCTTCGGGCTTTTTTTTTTTGGTTTTTTTTTTGGGGGGGGATGTGGCCAACATGTGCTATTGTAGATAATAAAACTTTGACATAATTTTGCCAGTTGCCAGCATAAAATCCAAATAAACTTGAGCAGTAAGCCTGAAATCAGCCCTTTTGACCAGTTTTGCCTAAGATTAGCACCTCAGACAAAATTTGATTCTCAATCTATTGCTTATAACAGAGAATCACAATACAACAAAAAGTCTTCATTTTGCTCTGTAATAGCTCTAGCTTGAGTTTCATAATGTTACTTACAGAGCGCAAATCCCAACCCGGCAATTTTCCAAAAACCGAAGCCTTACGTATCCTCTCCTTTTTCACTTCCCAAAGTTCACCAGATAATGCATCCGTTGGCTTTGAAGGACCACCATTGGTTTCCTGCACAATGAAGCAAGACCATAAGCATATCTAAGATTCCAGGGCTTTATAGCCAAACTCATATACCAGAGTTAAGAAATGCATTAGGGTCAAAGACCTTCGGTTGTGCCTCTAATGAATCTTGGCCCGCTGCCTTCAGAGGCAATCCAGGAGGGGCTTCCCCTTTAGCTGCAGCAGCCTGCAGAAGAGCAAACTAAATTAAGACTATCAAAAAGCAAATGAAACAACAGAAGACAATGTGACCATGACAAGAGCACAGCATTTGGAGGGATCTATATAAATAAGTCCTTCCTACAACAAGAAGATAGAAAGCAAAAAAATAAAAAAAAAAAAAAGGAAAAAAGGGATTTAGCATTCAAAAGCAAATAGGGCATCATTACAATAATAAGAGATAGAATAAACAGAAAACAGAAGAATTAGTTCTTATTGGGAAAAATCTTTTTAAGATCACATCTAAAATTAATCCATTTCCCAAATTTCCAACTTAGCATCCCCAATACTTCCATATCAATAGCTCAGAACATTGCTCGTACAAGATTCTCAGTGAGTGCTCTAACGAGGTGACACTCAAACATTTCAGGGGATGCAGGAGAATTCCAAATGCTCTAGCTGAGGCTCAAACAGCGGTGAAAACATCACCGAATGCCTACCACCATGGATCCCATGTAGGAGCTGAGCAACAGTTTAGCTGTTACTCCCTGCTGTCCATCACCCAAACCATTAATAAGGGTAGTGTCCGCGTTAACAACAGCCAGCATAAAATATTGTCACTGTCAGATATTCCTAGAGGGAACTCTATGCCATGTAAATTATGGAGAACCCTCATCAAG
>JAKOGI010004602.1:2500-23523 GCA_029747015.1 Carnegiea gigantea
TTGGCCATATCCACGATTTTGGAGTGTTTTACTGCGATCAGGTCTCGAAACTTGAATGTTGATAGAGGATATTTGTAGCTTAAACTATCGTACCAGGATTTTTAATCAAACTTCTTTCTTTTTTTCTTTTTTTTTTTGTGGGCCTAATGTTGTCTCAATGCCCAAAAAATTGCACTACTATCAAAGTTAGATACAATTTGCTGGCTTGAGAAGGCTGTCAAGTAAAAGAATAATGCTAAGATTTTATTTCTTTCTTTTTACGAATTAATCAACCTCAAATTTAGCAAGGATATACAATGATTTTGAAAAAAATCTTCTTCTTGCCAAATTGTGTATAGGCAATGAAATATTCCAAGATTTTATACATCTAAAAATTTGTATTTGAAAGCTCAGCCCATGGAGATATTACGCTGTAAGAGGAACTAGATGTAGGATTCTGCACAAAGGTATGCCCTCCTAAAGTTCGATCCTTGTCTTTTCTTCCCTTTTATCTTTTGTTTTTTAATTTTGTGTTTAACACTTTTCAAGAGACAATTGTAGCCTTCATGTGTGATTGTGAGTGATGTCATTGCACAATTACACTTAACCTTGTCTTGTTGTGTTTCATATGCATAAACGATAAACCTTGTCTTCAAGTACTGCTGGCAAAAAGAGCAATCTATCGCGCATAACTTTTTGACACGACACTGTAAGGCAATTGTTTGTCTTTAGCTCTCCCATGCTGCGCTTGGCCCTTCTATCTTCTTTTGCTATTCACTTTCTTTTCCCTTTTTTCTTTTAGCTTTAGCTACGTTTGTTCCTATATAACTTTGTTGTGATGCTTGATCAACGCCTTGATGCAATATAATCTTCGTGATCTCAATTTTCATATCATGAAATCAATTATTGTTGAATTAGAAAGTACACAACCACAAGAGGGGGGGTGAATTGTGGTGTCCGATTTTTGCAAGTTGCTGACAAACAGTCTTAGACCCTGTTCGCACAGGTTGTTTCTGAGATAAGCAGAAGCGAAAATCCAACAAAATTGAATGCGAAAATAATAGACACAGGATTTTTACGTGGAAAACACCTCTAGCCCAGCTGAGGTTAAAAACCACGACCTACCTCGTGTAGGATTTCAACACTTCACTAAACGGGCTAATCACATTATAATAGTAACACACCTTGTTACAACTTGTAACACACGTAACCTGTCTTCCCTAAGACAAGTTACCCCACGTCCAAAATCCCCTTGATTTGGACACACACTCTACTCACTCTTGTGAAAGAAGAATGTAAAGAAAAAACACCCTATTACAATGCTTCTTTAACTAAGCTAATATAGGGTACAATGAAGTCCTAGTATGCCAACTTTGAAAGCTCAATTAATTCACTCACAAGGCTTGGTTTTCTTTTCAAACGTTTTAGCTCATGAACTCAGATTTTTTCTCTTTGAAAACCGATGTCTCCAAGATTGTAAGAAGCCGCCTTTTATAGTGCTTGGAAAACAATTCATCAAATTTTTGGAAACTAAAAAATCTGAAGAATATAGAATCCTTTACCCACAAGGGATGAAAAAACTATTTCTGAAATTTTTGGAAACTAAAATCCTAGAAAAAATAGAATCCTTTAGCTATAAGGGGTAAGGTGACATGAGTTGAAAAACACTTCCTGAACCGCGTGCATAAGGCGGTGTTCTTTAGCAGCTAGCCCATGTTTTTCTCAACTACCTTATCCACTTGCCAAAAATTGGATATTCTTTTTATTCAAAAAGATTTTGCAAATCCCTTAAGATTTTTGATAACCGTTTTTTAGGGTAAAGAATAAAATACTCCATAAAAAAATCTTTCTTGCAAATCTTTGAAGAAGCTGCTCAAAATCCAAAAGATAAAAATCGTGCAAAGCAGTTTTTCGCAGCTTATTCTGGAAACACCCTGATCGCCCTGTTTCCAGGGTTGTTCTGAAGGGTGATCCGAAATATTTTCCGAAAAGCAAAACCGTTTCCAGTGAGTGGTAAATTAAAACTTTCTAATTGGCATATTAACAAGAGTCTAAAAATATAAAACCAAATCAAATCAAGACATCTTGTTGTAACCACTAGTCATCTTGTAGAACGACTTTGCTGCAAACGCTTCACAGAATATGCTTCAAACACCGCACGGAACCTGTTTGTCACAGCTGCACATATCTTATGTTTCAAACACTTCTCAGGATATGCTTCAAAACACCTCACAGAACCTATTCCTCACAGGTGTTCTTACATTGCTGACTTGAGTACCTGTTCTTGATAAACCATTAGTCAAGCAGTTTTAATATATTGAAAAACAGCAGTAAGGTCCTGTTGGTAAAGCCTGTTTGGAACAACAACACAACTACAACACTTGGATTTGTTATCATCAAAACTTTATACATTCTAACAAATTCCCTCTTTTTGATGATGACAAACCAAGTGACCATATTGACTTTCAAAGGCAATTTAAGTGATTTGTACCAATTATTCAAATTCACATGAAGCAGTTAGTATCGAAAAGATTGTAAGAAAATTAACTCGTCCATGGCAGAACTAAAACAATATTGGTCAACCTATCTTCCCCCTTTTGGCATCATTAAAAAGTAGGGGCGAACAGTCAAACAGAGGGTGTTTGCTATCACCACCACTTGGGTAATGGAGGAAAGTCAACAGGCGATACACTCAAGTGTTTTGGTACGGTAATGAGATTGGCCATCCTAGTCACACACAAGCAATTCACAGCAAAAAGCAAGCAAGGCAAAGCCAATCAAAAAACAAGCTATCCTATCATTCATCAAAAGAGTGCAACAGAGTACAAACTGATTCACCAAGAGAAGTGAGAAGTGAGAACAACAGATGGGGGGTGATTAGAGAGCAGGAGGGGAAAATTTTGCTGAGAGGGAAGAGAGAAGGGCGAGGAGATCTGCATGGCGTTTTACATTTAGAGCTTTTTCCTCGTCCAGGGCAGCCTTTACAGCATTAAGCTCAGTACTGAGGCGAGAGTTTTCTTCCAAAGCAGCCTCAAGCTTAGTTGAGGAACTGCCAGGAATAGGAGGACGGGGTGTTCTGGTCCCCTGTTCTGAGGCAGACCCTTCAATCAAAGCATACCCACACCCCATAAGGGTGTTACTCCCAATCTCATCAATGAACTGAGCGCCCACCTTCTTCTGCAGTGTCACCCCAAAGTGCTCAAACACACTAGTCAGAAAGAAGCCGTATCCCAGGTCATGTTCCTTAGAGGTGTTTGCAATTCTTGCAATATGGCGAATCATGATGGCAGGAAGGTTAATTTGCACTTCCGTGTCCATCAGATCCATCAAACACTGATCCATGGGATCAGCAAGATTGCGACCCTGGCCTCTGGGGATGACATTCTTGATGATAAACCAAAATAGCAATTGATGGAGCGATGTCATGTCCCCTTTCTTCACAGACTTGGGTGTTTGCAGGCTTGGTTGCCGGCTAAATTTCTGGGCGAGTTCCAGCAGCCTGGCTGTCCCTAGAATAGTCTTGTCTTCCCTCACATATATATCAAAGCCTGTGGAGGGAATCCCCAGAATGGCCCCTAATATCTTCGCATCAAAGCGAAGCTGCTTCCCATTAACAATACTTGTCACCACTCCTTCGGTGACAATGCAGTTGGCATAGAACTCTGCCAACTCATGTACAGAACACCCCAATTGGGTGTTTGTAAACAACTCATACCACCCCTGTGCATGCAGCTTGTGCAGAAACACCCCCAGTCCCTATTCCTCAAAATATTTGACCTTTATAATTTTGCCCCTGACAACCCGTCTCTGAATCAATTGGGTTAGTTTGGCTGAGATTGCAGACGGGGTAGATTTCTTGGCTCGTTTAGGTTGGGGCTCAGTAGGAGGGTCTTGGGTGGAGGCATGTTTGAGGGAGACTTTTCTCTTGGGAGTTTTGAGGGGTGATGGTTTGGTATAGGAAGAGGCTTATCCTCTGAGGACTCTGAGAACACGGGCGTGCCCTGTTTGAAGGCAATGTTCTCAGTGTCGCTATCTGATGAAGGCTCAGAGGAGGAATCAATCTCCTCAACAACAGGGGCTGACTGTTTGGCAGGACGAGGAGTGGAGTGAAAAGCTATTCGGGCTGAGTTTCTTGTGGGTCTGTTTGTGGGTTTGGCCGAAGAGGGGATTTGTGGTTTTGGTTTGACAAGGGGTTCACTTTTTGAGGGCTCTTCAGTCTGGCCGCTTTTAGGCCTTGATGGTGGTCGTGTTCTTGGCATTCTAGTACGCCTAGCCACAATTTTGTACCGTTTGCGTTTCTCACCAGTTGGTGGTACCGGTGTGACTTGTTCAGTTTTGGCAGGGGCCTTCTCTAGTTGACCACTACTTCCCCCTTCTTCTCTTGACAAATCCTCCCCTAGGTTCTCCTTAAAAACTTCAGGCCCTGTTTCTGACCTTGTTTCCTACTCAGGAAACAGCCCAAACGAATTGATGTCATCTAACCCATGGTCCAACAGAAAAAGTTCATCTAAAGCCCCCAATTTCTCTTTCAGATGCCCCAACAAGTTCTTGGGGTTGACATGCGCCCGTTTCACCAAACAAAATCAATTCTCACCCAAATTTGTACGGGATGTCTTCCAATTTCAAATTCACTGTTCTAAGGTCGATACTTTTCAAAAAACCCAAAAGGTTTATAGGCAATGGATCGAGGAGGTTCAGTATTTTGACCTTCCATGAGGGCCGTCAGAAATTGTGTAGGTGCAAACAGGGCTGTGGCTGTTTGCAAGGCTGTGCCCTGTGTCTGGTTGCCCTGGGTCAAGGTGGAGGAGCTCTCGAAGCTAATGGGGAACGCCATTTTTCAGAGGAAGGAGAGAGATTAGGGTTTCTTGAACAGAGTTTTAAAGCAAGAGAGTTTCGGTGGAGGTGAGAGATTGAGCAAGAGCTTTAAAGGGAGAGAGAGACGTGCGAAATCTTTAAAAGATTTTGCCTGTTTTGCAACGGACTTTAGCATTTATTGCGCACGCCTCGGGAAGAGATTAGCAGTTTTCAATTTGTTGCACACATTTGACAAACAAGAGGCGTACCTGTTCCTGATGCTTGTTCTTGAGGTTACTTGCTCGGTAACATTGGACAATAAGGGCAATCTCATTAGACCTCAACGAGTGTCAGCAAGTTGCAAACCTCACATATGCTAAACATAGCACACAAGTTGATTGCAAACAAAAATTTAACATGTTGTACCCGTCACTTTTAAATTTTGCAAACAGGGAGAGAGAACAGGTTGGTCAGGTTGTTCTAATTAAGCCTAGTTCGAGTCTATTCCTTTTAAATTGTTCTCTACTCAATGCCTTTGTGAATATATCAGCAATTTGATTTTCAGTGGCACAAAAATTCATTGAGATCACTCCCTTTTCAACATTGTCTCTCAAGAAATGATGACGAATGTCAATATGTTTTGTTCTTTTGTGTTGACATGGATTTTTGGCAATGTTAATTGCACTTGTATTGTCACAATAAATAGGAATGCATCCTATGTCAACACAAAAGTCCTTGAGTTGTTGTCTTATCCATAATAACTGAGCACAACAAGATGCAGCTGCCACATACTCAGCTTCTGCTGTGGACAAGGCAACAGAGAGTTGTTTCTTGGTTGCCCAAGATACCAAACAAGGTCCAAGAAAGTGAGCCATACCTGAGGTGCTTTTCCTATCAACCAAGAAACCTGCGTAATCAGCATCAGCATACCCAACAAGATCAAAGTTGCAACCTTTAGGATACCATAAGGCTAGATCAGGTGTATGTCTTAAGTACCTAAAAATCCTTTTAACAGCCTTTAGATGAGTTTCTTTAGGATTTGACTGAAAACGTGCACATAGACCAACACTAAAAACAATGTCAGGTCTACTAGCAGTTAGATATAAGAGTGACCCTATCATGCCCCTATAGGATTTCTCCTCAACTGAGGAACTACCATCATCCATTACCAACCTAGTTGAAGGAGAGATGGGAGTATCAATGGGCTTGGCTGACTCTATCCCAAAACGCTTAAGTAATTCCTTAATATACTTTTGTTGATGGATCATGGTGCCGTTTGAAGTTTGCTTGATTTGCAAGCCTAAAAAGAAATTAAGCTCACCCATCATGCTCATTTCAAACTACTCCTCATCATTTTTGAAAAATCATTGCACAATTCATGATGAGTTGCACCAAATATAATGTCATCGACATATACTTGGACAATCAACAAATGTTCCCCCTTAGATTTTAGAAACAAGGTATTGTCTACCTTGCCTCTTGTAAAACCATTTTCTGATAAAAAGCTTGACAACCGCTCATACCAAGCTCTAGGGGCTTTTTTTAAACCATAAAGTGCTTTGTCAAGTTTGAAAACATAGTTAGGAAATTCATTGCCTTCTAAACCAGGGGGTTGTTTGACATACACTTCCTCTTTAAGGTACCATTTAGAAACGCACTTTTAACATCCATTTGATATAACTTGATCTCCATGTGGGCTGCAAAAGCTATCAAGATTCGAATGGCTTCCATCCTTGCAACAGGTGCAAAAGTCTCTTCATAATCAATTCACTCTTCTTGGTTGTAGCCTTGAACCACCAGCCGGGCCTTGTTCCTAGTGACTGTTCCGCACTCATCTAGCTTGTTACGGAACACCCACTTGGTTCCAATGATTGTTCTATCCTGTGGCTGTGGCACAAAGTGTCATACCTTGTTTCTTTCGAACTGATGGAGTTCTTCTTGCATGGCTGTGACCCAATCTGAATCTGCAAGAGCTTCATTAATATTCTTAGGCTCAATTTTTGAGAGAAAAGCATAAAAAGCACAGAAATTTTTAAGCCTAGATCTAGTTTGAACTCCTGCATTAATATCAGACAAAATTTGATCAAGAGAATGTGAACTTTGGTATTTCCATGATCGTGGTGAAAGTGGGTTCACAGATATGCTCTCAATCCTAGCTGGAATACTTGGCGAAACAAGTTCAGGTCCTGTTCCCAAGCCTGTTTGGGAGCCTGTTCCTGAAATTATCTCAGAAGGGTTCGGCTGATGTTGTCCCGAACAGGGTTCCACCCTGTTTCCCCCTTTTTGGTTCACACCCTGCCTACCTTCCTGAAGAACAGCTTCAGGCCTTGATCTCTCAGGTTGATCCTTACCTGGTTCATCTTGAAGCAGCATGTCTTTTTTTAACAAGACCTAGTTCGAGGTCTTCCTCCTGTGCATCATTCTCACTTAGAGAGTTAGTTTCATCAAAAAGCACATGCACACTTTCTTCAACACACAAGGTTTTCTTATTAAACACTTTGTATGCCTTACTATGTGAGGAGTAACCGAGGAATATTGCCTCGTCACTCCTTGGATCAAATTCCCTAAGGCATCCTTTCCATTATTATGCACAAAACATTTACACCCAAAAACTCTCAAATGCAAAATATTTGGTTTTCTTTCTTTGAGGATCTCATAAGGAGTTTTGTTAAGAACAGGTCTAATCATGCATCTATTTATAATGTAACATGATGTGTTTAAAGCTTCAGCCCAAAAATTTCTAGAAAGACCACTAGCAACAAGCATTGTTCTAGTCATGTCCTCTAGAGTACGATTTTTGCGCTCTACCACCCCATTCTGTTGGGGTGTTCTTGGAGCTGAAAAATTGTGATCAACACCATGCTCATTACAATAGTCAATAAAGCTTGAATTTTTAAATTCTGTACCATAGTCAGACCTTATGCATACCAAAGAGTGTCCTACCCTCTTTTCAGTCTTTTTAATGAAAGCAAGAAATTTTTCAAAAGTTTCATCTTTAGAAGCCAAAAACAAAGTCAAAGTGAAACGAGAGTAGTCATCCACTATCACAAGCACATACCTCTTGCCACCTCGGCTCATGATCCTCATTGGACCACATAGATCCTCATTGGACCACATAGATCCATATGTATTAATTCAAGGGGTCGAGTAGTGCTTATACACTTTTTAGACTTAAATGAATTTTTGACTTGTTTGCCTTTGGCACATGCATCGCATACCTTGTCATCATTGAATTTGATGGAAGGTAAGCCAACTACTAAATCTTTGGTTACAAGTTTGTTCAAAAGAGAGTGGCTTGCATGACCTAGTCTTTTGTGCCAAAGCATAATATCATCTTTTAAGCCACTCAAACAAGTCAAATTATTTTGGGGAAGAGTAGAAATACACACTTTATAAACATTTTTGTGTCGCTTCCCCCTCAACACAACATCTCCTGTATTCATGTTTACAACCAAGCAACGTGTTGGAGAGAACACTACTAGGTTGTCTTTGTCACATAGTTGGGACACACTTAGCAAGTTGTGTTTTAAACCATCCACAAAATAAACATTGTCAATTGAATGAGAGAGTGACTCACCTATCTTACCTATACCGACAATTGTCCTAGATTTGCTGTTTCCAAATGCCACACTCCCTCCTTCTGATGCTGTAAGTGAGAGAAAAATTTGATTTTTCACTAGTCATATGGCTCGAACACCCACTGTCAACATACCACAGCTGCCTGTTCCCTAGACTGTTTTCTGCACTGTTTGCTGGGTTGTTTGCTGGGTTGTTCTCTCTCACTTCAGCCTGCAAAACAAATCAAGGGTTAGTTTTGGGAACTCAGATCCACTTGGGTCCCATTCCTTTAGACGTGTAAATCTCATCTTTTCTAACCCACAATTGTTTTACATGCACTGAGTTCTTTTTAATGGCATACTTTCTTATAGGACAAGCATATCGATAATGCCCCGTTTTACCACAATGAAAACAAACAATATTTTCAGGGAATCCCACATATTTGTTATTCACTGGGTAGGTCATCTTAGGCACAAAACCTAGTCCTCTTCTATTTTGACTATGATGAGTGTTTAACCATTCCAACGCTCTTGAGGACCTGTTCCAGAGCTTGTTTGTAGCAAGGTCCGATTCTAAGTGTTTTATTTTTTCAAGCAAGTTTCTGTTTTCTTCCAGCAAAGACTCGACCTTACCTTTTAAGTCAAGAGATTATTTTTCTAGCTCAGTCAGTTTAGTGGAACAAGTCTCTTCTTTCATAAGTAGAGTTTCTTTAAGCACATTGATGTTTTCATGCAAGGCAAGAGTCTCTTTGTCAACTTCAAGCTTTTCTAATTTAAGGGTTTCATTTTCAAGTTCTAAATCTCAAACATCCCCTTTTAATTTAGCACATATATCCATTATATTGTACACTAATTTCTCAAGAGTTGATTTATTTAGACCACGTACCTTGTTTTTGATTTGAGTCAGACTATCCGTTGACCCATCATCTGAATCAGTGTCACTCCTTGCCATGAGTGCTACATCAGCTTCCCCAGCTTCGGACCCTTCCTCATCCTCACTTGAATCTCCCCAGGCCGCGAGCATAGCTTTTGAGAACCTTTTCGCTGAGCTGCTTACACCCTGTTTCCTCCCCTGTTTTCTAGAGTGTTCGGGTTCTTGTTCTTCCTTGTGCAGTGGGCAGTTTCTCACAATGTGGTCCAGCTTACCACACTTGAAACACCCAGTGAACTGTTTCTGAGGGGTGTTCCTGGCTTTGCCGAAGTCCTTCCTTTTGATGTTTTCTTTGACTTTCTTGAAGAACTTCTTAAATTTTTGAGTCATCATGGCACTCTCCTCCTCCTCAGAATCAGAATCATCTTCTAAGGCCTTTAGTGCAAGACCTCGTTCTCTCTTTGTCTCATCTTTCTGTTGAGAATATTTCCCAAGTTCATATGTTTGGAGGTTTCCAATCAGCTCATCTAGGGTGATCTTGTTCATGTCCTTAGCTTCTTGGATGGCCGTTACTTTTGCTTTCCAAGAATAAGGTAAAATTCTTAGGATCTTCCTTACCAATTCTTCGGTGGTGAAGGATTTTCCCAAGGATTTCAACTCATTCGTTATATGAGTGAAGCGAGTGTACATGTCCATCACACTTTCCCGATCACCCATCTCGAACAGCTCATACTTTCTCATAAGCAATTCAATCTGAGATTGCTTTACTTGATTGGTCCCTTCGTGAGCTACTTACAAAGCATCCCAGATTTCTTTGGCCGACTCACATTCAGATATGCAAGTATATTCATCAGGACCTAGGCCAAAATATAGGAGTTTCTTGGCCTTGGCATTCTTCTCCATCATCTTGTAATCTTCAGCATTGAACTCCTTAGGCTCCTTGGGGATTGACTTTCCATCTTCAGTTGTTTTCTTAGGGATGAGTGGTCCATGCTTGATGAGCATCCACAACTCATAGTCCTCGGCTTGGATGTAGTTTTCCATCCTATTCTTCCACCAACTATAGTGTTGGCCATTAAAGTATGGTGGACGAGTTATGGATTGACCTTCAAGCATGCCTTGTGGAGTACTCATCTTCAAGGATCTCTCAAAGGTGTTAGCTTTTCAAATGAGAACCTGCTCTGATACCACTTGTTGAATTAAAGAGTACACAACCACAAGAGGGGGGTGAATTGTGGTGTCCGATTTTCGCAAGTTGCTGACAAACAGTCTTAGACCCTGTTCGCACAGGTTGTTTCTGAGATAAGCAGAAGCGAAAATCCAACAAAATTGAATGCGGAAATAATGGACACAGGATTTTTACGTGAAAAACACCTCTAGCCCAACTGAGGTTAAAAACCACGACCTACCTCGTGTAGGATTTAAACACTTCACTAAACGGGCTAATCACGTTACAATAGTAACACACCTTGTTACAACTTGTAACACACGTAACCTGTCTTCCCTAAGACAAGTTACCCCACGTCCAAAATCCCCTTGATTTGGACACACACTCTACTCACTCTTGTGAAAGAAGAATGTAAAGAAAAAAACACCCTATTACAATGCTTCTCAACTAAGCTAATATAGGGTACAATGAAGTCCTAGTATGCCAACTTTGAAAGCTCAATTAATTCACTCACAAGGCTCGGTTTTCTTTTCAAACGTTTTAGCTCATGAACTCAGATTTTTTTCTCTTTGAAAACCGATGTCTCCAAGATTGTAAGAAGCCGCCTTTTATAGTGCTTGGAAAACAATTCATCAAATTTTTGGAAACTAAAAAATTGAAGAATATAGAATCCTTTACCCACAAGGGATGGAAAAACTATTTCTGAAATTTTTGGAAACTAAAATCCTAGAGAAAATAGAATCCTTTAGCTATAAGGGGTAAGGTGACATGAGCTGAAAAACACTTCCTGAACCGCGTGCATAAGGCGGTGTTCTTTAGCAGCTAGCCCATGTTTTTCTCAACTACCTTATCCACTTGCCAAAAATTGGATATTCTTTTTATTCAAAAAGATTTTGCAAATCCCTTAAGATTTTTGATAACCGTTTTTAGGGTAAAGAATAAGATACTCCATAGAAAAATCTTTCTTGCAAATCTTTGAAGAAGCTGCTCAAAATCCAAAAGATAAAAATCGTGCAAAGCAGTTTTTCGCAGCTTATTCTGAAACACCCTGATCGCCCTGTTTCCAGGGTTGTTCTGAAGGGTGATCCGAAATATTTTTCGAAAAGCAAAACTGTTTCCAGTGAGTGGTAAATTAAAACTTTCTAATTGGCATATTAACAAGAGTCTAAAAATATAAAACCAAATCAAATCAAGACATCTTGTTGTAACCACTAGTCACCTTGTAGAACGACTTTGCTGCAAACACTTCACAGAATATGCTTCAAACACCGCACGGAACCTGTTTGTCACAGCTGCACATATCTTATGTTTCAAACACTTCTCAGGGTATGCTTCAAAACACCTCACAGAACCTGTTCCTCACCGGTGTTCTTACATTGCTGACTTGAGTACCTGTTCTTGATAAACCATTAGTCAACCAGTTTTAATACATTGAGAATAGCAGTAAGGTCCTGTTTGGAAAGCCTGTTTGGAGCAACAACAACAACACTTGGATTTGTTATCATCAAAACTTTATATATTCTAACAATTATGCTTTGTTCTTGTTTTGGTTTTGCTTAGATATTATAAACTTGAGCTAAAATTTGCATGCTCACTTCCCTCAACCCACCTTTTTTTAATTTGTATGAAAGTCGTCTTGTAAATTTATGCAACATTACTAGTTCTTTGTTTTATGTTGGAATTTGCAATAATTCATTATAATTAACCTTTGAATGCCACACCCACGTGAGTACACCTACGGGTTAACCTGGCAATTCTCCTAAGGTGAACTTCCTTAAAGGCAAAAATTCTCCAAACGTGAAAAATTCTGCAAAAATAGAATTTGACTTGATATTGGTTAACCTTTGAATGTCTAACACTGTTGGGTACAGCAACGAGTTAACCTCTAATTCTCCTAAGATGAACTTCCTCAAAGACAAAATGTTTCCATGAGGCGGATTTTAGCTAATTTTAGGTTAACTTTTGAATGTCTCACTCTATTCGGTATATCAATTGGTTAACCTTGAATTTTCTTTTGACAAGCATTCTCAAAAACCAGAATTCTTCAAAGGTGAATTTGATTTAATTATCTGTTAACCTTTGAATGTATAACCTTTTTAAGTACATCAACGGGTTAACCTTGAAACGTCTTAAGGCAAACTTCCCAATGCGAAAATTCTCCAAGAGGTAAATTTTATTCGATTTTTGGTTAACCTTGAATTTCTCACCCTTCTAGGTATATTAGCGAGTTAATCTTGAATTTTCCTAAAGGCGAGCATTCTCAGTGGTGTATATGATTTCGTATTGGTTAACTTTTGAATGTTTAATCCTTGCAGGTACATTAACGGGTTAACCTTGATTTTCCTGGGGCGAACATTCCCAAAGCCAAGAATTCTCCCAAGGAAAATTTGATTTAATTATCGATTAACCTTTGAATATTACTCATTTGGGTACATCAATGGGTTGACCTTGAATTTTCTTAAGATGAATTTTCTCATAGGTGAAAATTCTCCACAAGGTAAATTTTACTTAATATCAGTTAAGCGTTGAATGTTTAACCATTTTGGGTACATCAATGTGTTAACTTTGAATTCTCCGAAGGTGAACTCCCTAAAGGCGAAGTGCTTTCCAAAAGACGAACTTTAACTTCATATCAGTTAACCTTGGAATATTTAACTATTTTAGGTACATCAACGGGGCAACATAATTGCTCAAGAACCCTTGCTTACATTTGCTCATGTCTCTCTCTTCTTTTTTTTTTGGGGGGAGTTCTCCAGTGTTTCTACCTCTAGCATATTTTTCATTATTTTTTAATTTTTTTAGTCCCCATTTGATTATAGAATTGCTATGACTGTCGAAGCAACAAGTCCTACGACTCAATTTTCTTTATTTATTACTATTGATGTAGGTTCTATTCGAAATGGTTACTTTTATGGACGAAACCACTAGTGGTCGATGCGATCCACACATCTAACCAAGTGAGAATGATGTAGATGGAGAAGAGACAAAGTCGTCAATTCACAGTTCTATAACGTCATTATGCAAGTCTGATTGTATTGGAGGTCCTTTAAGCCTTCCTTGATGGTCTAAGGATAATTTGAAGATAGGTGAAACATTCTTGCTGTCTATCCATTGTAAGATAAAAAAGAATCGCCCTTTTTACTAGTTGTTGTATCATAACATGGAGTTTGAGCTCAAGTCGTGGGCTAGGTTACATTGCATGGAAGTTTACTTTCAAGTCACTTTATTAGGAGTGATAGAAGATGTCCTTGTTTATTACAAAGAAAAATTCACTGTTCTTCATCTATTTGATGCTTCGTATGCCTTATTATTTTTTTACAATCGGTGTTCAGACCTTATTCGAGTAGGATGTGAGTATTGGTGCCCGAAACAGGCACTCTGTATACTTCCAAAGGCGATGTGTTCCTATCTATCTTTAATATCCATGGTTTCCTTGGGATACCATTATTAGGGCCTCTTTACAATGAAGTTGTTCCTACCCAATAGGAACTCTCAAATAAGCTTCCCCCAAGCTGCAATTATCTATTCACTGCTTACAAAAAACTTATGCAAGGTCGCAAAGGTAAGCCGACCATAGAGTAATATGGATTGCCTTTTGGTATTGAGGTCCCAGCAAGTACCATGTTTCTAAGAAGTGCAATCAGGAAAACGAAACCCCTTACCTAGGAATACTATCCTCTATCATCTATGCATGAGCCCGTAGGTGGGTGATTGCCAGGTCATTTTAGATGAGCTGGGAAATGCTAAAGGCCAACGTACCAAGACATTTCTAGCTGCATTTCTCTTATGTTGCTTATGCATGTTCATCTTGTCAGTTAGAGACACTAGTTGCATACGTCCTGGTACTTTAAACGCTGCATTATTCATGGCATCAAGTATAGGGTATTGCCTCCCTATGATAATCCTTGCAAATATCTACAAGGGACTCAAAGAGATTTCTCGTTCTTCACATCTTGGTCGACATGGGGTGTTGTGGTTTCCGCAAGTATACACTTTATCCTTATAGGAATTACAAGTTTTGTCCTCAAAAATGGTTGTGAACTTAGGCCTCTATAAATGAAATTAATTCAACACGATCAACTGTACAACCTTAAAATTGAAGCAGGCCACGGTGAAGACTAAACAGCCTTAAAATTGAAGCAAAACACAGGAGCCAGGGTATCAAATTTATCTCAATAACTTGTAAATTCAACACCAAAATCTGAGCTTCGCTCAGCTTAACAAGCTAGAATCAAATAAAATCAAATGTTACTAAATTTTGAGTCAAAGAAAATGGATCTGAAATGAAAAATTAAGAACAAAAGAGTTGTAGCCCTAACCTAATCTACTTATCCAATCCTCCCTTCTCTCTGTTTTTCGGCTTTGTCTCTCTTTTAAGGATCTAAAAAGAATAGCTCCCAAACGATCCGAATCCTCTTCCTTTACTTCCTCAATTACTTCTCGTAATCGTCGGATTTATGATGGTGATGATGATGGATTAAATGATAAGGGTTGAGGAGAGGGAGATGAAGAAGCAGAGCCCGATCGTGGTGGAGGAAGATGAAACACACTGACTCAGGTTTCTGGGTCATGGACTGCAAAGAGGTGAAAGAAAGGATGGGGGGCTGGCTGGCATCACGTGCCATGCATGTGCTGGATTAAGTAGAGATGGAGACAAGCTGGGTTAGGGCAAGGGAAAGGGAAACGTTTGGGTCGACCCTAGGGAAAGAAGAAGAAATAAAAAGAAAAGAGAGAGAGTTGGATGCTGCACTTGGTTTGAGAGAAAGAAGAGGAAGAAGACGCTGGGCTAGGGAAAGGAAAAGCAAGCGTGCAGCTGGGCCAACCCAGAGAGAGGAAGAAAGAAAGAGAGAACGGAAAGGGAAGGTGAGGACGCCTGGGCCTTTACCTAAGCCAGCAGCCTGGTCCAAGAGACAGATAATGGAGAAGGGGCAGGCTGGCCCAAACTGAGCAGAAAAAGAAGAAGACGCTGGCTGGACTACTGAGCGTAGGCTAGAAACTAGGCCTGCTCCTCTTTCTTGTTTTTTTGTATTTGCTCTTGTTTGATCCAACAGCACGTTCTTCCAACCTTTTTATCCAATCTATTCAAATCTCTATAATATCTACAAAAACAATAAAAACACATTAAAAACGTAATTAACTAATTTATTATGAGTAAATATTAGATAGTAAAAGGATATAAAATATCATAACTTATGGTTAAACAAATACCCCCACACTTAAGTTTTACTCGTCCTTGAGTAAAACAAAATAAAAAATCCTAAAAAATAAAATAAAATCCTAACTCACTTTCGTTGGAATCACGGTTGCACTTAGCATGTGCAACACGCCTTTAAACCCCTAGGTTACCCCTAGTGGACGAGGAAGGTGTCATGATGGTTTACAAAAGATATATCCATAAAATTTATAAAAGAAAATTAAATCAATTTTTTTTTAAGTTTTTCTTTCATAAAAACTAATATATACAACACCGGAGAAAAATATATACACCTTCTAATCAACCACATCACTCGAGAAACCCAAGCATTAGATCACATATAAACGCAACGTAACATTAAGAAACTCCTCATCCCACTGATAACATCTATGCACAATCTTCTCCCCACTTAGAAATTACATACAAGCTTGACTGGTAGAACCTCACCTTATGGAAAATGTGGAACACTTCCACTCATGTGTTTAAAATATAATAAGGATTACTTAATTCTCTTCGAATCAAACAAACCACCATAGGCTTACTAAGGTTCTCGATTCTCCACCACTAAAATGCAAAATGCAAAATAATAATCAACCGTACTTTTCAGGGTTGCAATGGGGCTAAGGGTAAAGGTAAGAAAGGGACAAATGATTTGGAAAATGAGAAGCTAAAAGCCAAGCGACTTAAGAGCAACCAACACCTACACTAATTACAATGAGTGCACACTCTCTCAAAATACAAAATGAGAATGCCCCAATTAAACTAACCATTAGAAATGAGTATACACAATGATACATCCATGCCAAACACTCTTATTCACAACTTGTTTTTGGAATTTTGAGAATTTGTTTTTTCAATTTTTTCATCATTTTTCCTTGGAAACATTTTCCCTTTTTTTTGTTTTTTCTTTATTTTTTTTCCTTTTTCCTTTTTTCATGAAACAAAATGAATGAATGGCATGTACAAGAACAATACGACTCAATTTTCAAATGAGCACTGTAATACATCCCCTTACATAACCAAGATCAGCCACCAATATTCATAAAATACCCAAAAGTTACCCTCCAAATAATGAAGTGTTGCCCCATTAGCCTTGGCTTAGAGGTAGGGAAATGTGTTTAGGCCATAGCTAAAGTGAAAGGTAGGCAAGGCTCAAAGGGGCTAGCAAAGGGTGAAACAGTAAATTCGGGTGGCAATTTGGTCATATAGTTGACAAAAGAATGCCTTTATCATATTATCATAATGCACATGCTAACTGTGATTTCAAAGAGAATCAAAGCAAGTTTTAGAGATGTAATCATGGAAGAGAAACACATGAAAGAAAAGCATGAGACTAAAATGATAAATTAATCTGTAAGGCTCGAACTCTCACGGGTTCATCTACCAAAATCAAGCTTGCTTAGAATTAATATCAGGGGTTAGGATCATATACAAACATAATACTTTAGGACTAGGTTCTATCAATGTACACCATATCTATATACAACCTAACACTAAGGTACAAGAGAATATAGTCAATCAGAAATAGCAAATACATTCCCCAAAAACAAAACAAAAATCTTTTTGGGTTTTCTAATTTTTTTCATTTTTTCTTTATTATTTTTTTCGAAATGAAGTTTCCCCACCCCCACACCTAATTCGGACAATGTCCTCATTGGAGTTGAAAGAAACATTACCATAAAAATGAAAAAGGAAAACAGATATACAAAAAGAAAAAACTAAGACTCAAAAACAAAAATGACACGACTATAAAAGAAAAAGTAAACAAGAAAAATAAAGCAACAAATATATACAATAGAAAACAAAATAAAAAGAAAACAAAGGAATGATTATACCAGATCAGGTGTAGAAGTACACCTACACTATAGCCTCCAAAAGTCCGTGCAAATAGAGGCCTATGGAGCATCAGCCACTCTATATCAAATGAAACATCGCCACTCAAATCAAAAATCCATTAGCTCATGAAGCAGCTCATCAAATTGACAAGAACAACTCTCAACCAGATTACAACTGTAAAAATGAAGGGGTTGATGCCAAAAGGAATACATCCACTATATCAATGCAGAACAAGTAAGGGCCCACTTTAACTTGCCAAACTGGTGGGCTCAAACAACAAACAGGCAGATGTATTTGAAGTTAGCTAGTAGGTGGGTCATTGGCCTAGAAATTATATCATCATGAATGAGCGGTCTAGGTAACACAATGGGTCCAAAGTCCACAAGTCTCTTAATATTAAAATGTGCTAAAGTCTGATCTAAATCAAAATTCTTAGTGACAATTACCTCATACTCAACAAATTCAGAATTGTGTGATTCAAAGAGGATGCCAGGTATTATAGGGTCAAAAGAAAAAGATTCATATTCAGCACAGAAACCCTCATCAAAACTTTCATTGATATCAAACCCATATGAAAAAGATTCATATTCCACAAAAAGAATATCATAATCAAAGTTCAAAATAGTTGGCTCAATTACCTCCTCGCATAACTCTTGTAAAGACATAGCTTCTAACTGATGATGTTCAACATCAGGTGTAATGCTCATATCTAATTCACCAACTGTGTCAAATTGCTCACCCACCTTAAAATCACAAGAGTCATTAAAAGGGGGGGTGGGTTGGCATAAATTAAGACATCATCAGCGACATCCCCATGTGAGCTAGGTGCGGGTACAAGGGTAGGTGATAGAGATAGAGGAGGGTCACTCTCTGGTTCTACGTTAGGCAAAGGCATGACATCATTCAAGTTAGGCCTAACAAGATATGAGGGCTCAAAATCATCATTGAGACTAACTCCAAGTTTTGGAGATCCTAAACTAGAGTTAAATTCATTATAATTCTCCTTACTTGGATTAAAACATTGAGAATATTTAGTAATTCTCACTTTTATAGTCTCTAATATTTTATCAGTCAATTCATTCATTTTCTTTTCAACACTTGCACATATAGCATCAACATAAGCATGATATGGACAAGTATGAACATCATGATTAGAAGACCCACAGCAATCGCACAATACAGGAGGCATATAAGAGTAAGATGAGTCATATGAATCTATAAAGTGATCCTGAGGGTAAGGACTAATAGGAAAACAGACTCCCCATGAGTAGGATATCCTAAAGTGCCTCTAGCTTGTTCAAGCTCATAAGTATTCCAAGGTAATTTTTCAAAGAAATCTCATATTTCATCTTGAGTTCTAGTTAATAATCCTAGTACACTTTGAGGACAAATAGACTTAATATAACCTTGAGATGTAGAATTCAAACCCACAACAATGACCTCACGAATTTTTCATTTTTCAAAATTTTGATTCAATTGAGCACGGCAATCATTAAGTCTCCATAAATAACTCTAGAAAGGTTCATGCTCGAATTGTGGGAAATTGAAAACTGGCATTCTTGAATCTTTTTTCAATTTAAAGATTTTTTTCAATTTTTTTCGATTTTCAAAGTTTTTTCTTTTTTAAGGTTTTTTTTTTTGTTGAAAGAAAAAGTAACGGAAAAAAAAAAAACTATGACTCTAAGACAACTAACTACAACTAATGACTAAAACTAAAAAAATAAGACTACTCAAATAATCAAGTTAAGAAAATAAACTAACAAAAAGAAATCTATGTGACCAAAAGAAAATAAAGCCCAAAAAGACTCAAACATCAAAAAATAACCTAATACAAAAAATAGAAAAGAAGCACACACAAAAACCATGCACACCATTTTGTTTCATTTTTCTTTAAACACGCACAAAAATGAAAACTTAAAATAAGACAAAAAATAAAAAAAATTAAACAAAAAATAAAACTCCTAAAATTAGAATCAAATACACAGTAAATTCAACACAATCACAAGGGAAATGAATTTTTTTTTTTTGAATTTTTCTGTCCCTGAACTGTGCAGAAAATAACAAACAGATTATTAATTCCAAAATTCATAGAAAATCCTAGACAGTATGTTGAATCTAGGAAAAATATCAGCATAGTAAAAATTACACCAGAAATACACCAGAGAATTGAAACAGAATATGAAATTGTAGAAAAATCTGCACTGATATTGCTTTTTTTGGAATCAGTTCTGCCTTGTTTCTTTTGTTGCACAAAAACCAAACTTGTTAGTACTATTTTTTTCAGCAGCAAATAACATCTAAAAATCAAAATGAATCTATCTCAATAAAAACAAAAATCAAAATACTAACTTAATTCAAAAATCAAAACTAAACTAAATTACTAAAATGAAATGATGATTCAATTAAAACTAAAAATGACAACTATAAAACTAAAACGATTATGATTCAAATGACTTGAATAATTAAACCACAACTCGATGCAACCAAATTTTACAAATCCATCCCTGGCAACGGCACAAAAAACTTCTTGTGGTTTCCGCAAGTATACGGTTTGTCATTGTAGGAATTACAAGTGTCGTCATGAGAGATGGTTGTGAACTCAGGCCACTACAAATGAAATTAATTCAACACGATCAATTGTAGAACCTTAAAATTAAAGCAGGCCACAGCGAACAGTAAACAGCGTTAAAATTGAAGCAGAACACAGGAGCCAGGATATCAAATTTATCTCAATAACTTGTAAATTCAACGCCAAAATCTGAACTTCACTCAACTTAACAAGCTAGAATCAAGTCAAATCAAATGTCACTAAATTTTGAGTCAAAGCAAATGGATTTGAAAAGGTAAATTAAGAATAAAAGAATTGTTGCCCTAACTAATCTACTTATCTAATTCTCCATTCTCTCTGTTTTTTGGCTTCATCTCTCTTTTAAGGATTAAAAAAGAACAGCTCCCAAACGGTCTGAATCCTCTTCCTTTACTTCCTTGGTTACTTCTCGTAACTGTCGGATTTATGATAGTGATGATGATGGAGCAAATGAGAAGGGTTGAGGAGAGGGAGATAAAGAAGCAGAGCCCGGTTATGGTGGAGGAAGATGAAACAGTGCTGACTCGGGTTTCTGGGTCATGGACTGCGGAGAGGAAGAAGAAAAGATGGGGGGCTGGCTGGCATCACGTGACATGCATTTGCTGGATTAAGTAGAGATGGAGACAAGCTGGGTTAGGGCAAGGCAAATGGAAATGTCTGGGCTGGCCCAAGGGAAAGAAGAAGAAATAAAAAGAAAAGAGAGAGAGTTGTATCCTAGGCTTGGTCTGAGAGAAAGGACAGGAAGACGACGCTGGGTTGGGGAAAGGAAAAGCAAGCGTGTGGCTGGGCCAGCCCAGAGAGAGAAAGAAAGAAAAAGAGAAAGAAAAGGGAAGGTGAGGGCACCTGGGCCTCTACCCGAACTAGTGGCCTGGACCAATACCTGAACAAGCGGCCTGGTCCAAGAGATAGAGAAGGGAGAAGGGGGAGGCTGGCCCGAATTAAGGCGAAAAAGAAGAAGACGCCGGCTGGGCTACTGAGCGTGGGCTAGAAATTGGGCCTGCTTCTCTTCCTTGTTTTTTTTTTTTTTTTTTTTTTTT